>JALIZF010000893.1:0-91261 GCA_029948255.1 Telmatactis stephensoni
ATAGGTTGTACTTCTTCAAATGTCATCTATTTAGTATCTTGTACAAAATGTAAACTACAATATGTAGGATCAACTTCTAATGAACTTAAAATTAGGTTCCGCAATCACAAGTCTGCTATGTTAAATAATAAAAAGACTTGTGAAACTGCGATACATTTTAACAATAGCGCACATTCTTTAACTGATTTCCAATTCATTGCGATTGAGAAAATTAACTCTATTATAGATGTAGATAAAAAGCTTCTCACTAGAGAAGCTTATTGGACAGCTCAACTCCATACGTTACGCCCTTATGGCCTTAATAAAAGGCAGGAGTTTAGGTCCAAAAATAGAGTTAATTTTTAATTTTAATTTTAGCTCCCTTTGCAAAATAAGTGGTTCATTCCCACGTTGTTTTTTGAATTTGAATATTAATGACTTAAATAGTATAAATAGACCTTGCATTTTGTGCCATTCACCATCCCCTTCTTTTACCTTGTACATATTTTTTAATAGTTTTATTTTACCTTATTTAATTTTACTTTTACTGCAGAAGAAGACCGAAGGTCGAAACGTCTTTATTAAAGCTTTTGTGGACATTAGAAGTTGCCTGCCTTCTCTTTCAACTAAATTCAAGATATTTCTATGAAGTGCAGACTGTGAATCCTCAAGGATCCTTTTACTGGGAGTGCATCGTTGGACAGAACACCTCTTCACTTATTCTCTCTATCTCTCTCTCTCTCTCTCTCTCTCTCTCTCTCTCTCTCTCTCTCTCTCTCTCTCTCTCTCTCTCTCTCTAAATGTCCAAGTACTTCCCACAATAGTGTAGTCTCCAGAAATATTAACATAAAACACAATAAACTGGATTTTGTTTACACTGCCAAATTTTCGACTTTATTATAAAAGCCTTCATCAGGGCATCTGATGAAGCCAAACAAAACCGTTACATTAGTTTTCCCTCGTGCGCGATAAGCGCGCGCGAAGTACAATAATGCTCGAGCTACCGATAGAAATTACAAGTACATGTGCGCGATAAGCGCGCGTAAAATTTAAGCGCGAGCTGATTACAAGTATACGTATTCTTCTACATTTAAACCCTTGGGGCTAATAGTATTTAAACGGTAAGCCCACTGGGCCTCCTTCTCCCTAAGACTATGTTCTGTATTGCACTTATCTATAAGCATAACGCTAACATCTTCTAAACCACAATGGATTTCTGAATAAAAATGTTGATATATCCTATCATCTTTAGCCCTATTGGCCATGGACAAACTTGCATGTTTATTAATTAGATTTATCAGATGATTGTTAAATCTCATCCTAAACTTTGTAATAGTCGATCCTACATACTGCACTCCACATCGTGAGCAAGAGATAAGATAAACAGCAAAACTAGAATTGCAATTAAGATTAAAATTGATATAATAATTTCGTTTTGTAACAAAACTTCTAAATCTATTACCTTCTACTAGATAATTACAAACCATGCAATTAGCCCTTCTGCATTTATAACAGCCTACATTATGGTCTGCCAACTGAAAGTTAGTTTTTATCTCTGCTCTAACTAAAAAAATCACGAAGGCATCTGGGTTTCCTATAAGCTACCATTGGTACCCCTCCAACAGCATCTGTCAGTCGTCTCGAGGACTCCAATACAGGCTGTAGTCTGCCAAATATCTATCTTATATTAGGCAGTCCAGGGTGATACGTTAGCACGAACGGAATACGAGGGTTGTTCTTTGGTGGTTTGTCCTTTAATGTGTCTTCTCTAGGGATGTTACGCGCTCTATTGATCTCTTTCTCAACATATCGTGCCTCATGTCCTCTCTCAACCAGATAACCTTTCAATTCCTCAACTCTCTTGTCAAATACGTCTTCTTCAGAGCAGATTCTTCTAATGCGCAATGCTTGGCCAAATGGTATACCTTTCTTACAAGCATTAGGATGGCATGACGTATAAAACAGGTATTGATGTTTGTCGGTAGGCTTGGTATAAATATCTGTAGTTAAAGATCCATCTCTTAGTCTGATAGTGACATCCAGAAAGTTTACCTCAGTTTCAGACCAGTCAAAGGTAAACTTAATGGTGTCATGAAAGTTGTTCATAAGCTCCATGAATGACTTCAAGCTATCTTCGCCTTCCGTCCAGACAAAAAAGATATCATCAATAAAGCGCATCCATGTTAGAGGTTTATCTGGAGAACTGCTAATGATATCCGTCTCTATACTGTGCATAAATAAGTTAGCATACGAAGGGGCCATCCTAGTACCAATAGCTGTCCCTCGTTGCTGAAGATAGAATTTTAAGTCTCAGAGCTACCCCGTAGGGAATAGAGGTCTTACAATGTTTAGGATGAGAACTAGAATAAGGTAAATAAAGGTGGCTATCTGTAGGTTTCGAATATATATCTGTGCTGATAAAACCATCTTTAAGGTGCAGGGTCAAATCCAAGACGTTGAGGCTATCTCTGGAATAGACTAGCTCAAATTTAATGGTGGGATACAGGAAATTAATATATTCCGTAAACTCAATCAGTTTATCTAACCCAGCAGTCCAGACATCTATAATATCATCTCTGTATCGCCACCATAAATTTGGTTGAGCTGGCCCACCAAATTTAGCTTGTTCATCAATTACCCCCATGGCAATATCAGCATAGCTGCATGCATTTTTTGGACCCATGGCCGTTCCATGTTTCTGAACAAACAGCTTTTCTAACATTAGCTAAGAATAATTCAACGTCTCTATACTGTGCATAAATAAGTTAGCATACGAAGGGGCCATCCTAGTACCAATAGCTGTCCCTCGTTGCTGAAGATATAATTTTTCGTTGAAAGTAAAGTTGTTATTTTCCAGTACCAATCTAGCCAAGTCTACCAAATCATCAGTTGGAATTGAAGATATAGAAGATTTATCCAATACGTCCCTCATAGCCTTCAATCCTCCCTCATGTGGTATGTGGGGGTATAGTCCTACAACATCTGCTGTTACAAGAATAGCTCCCTCTGGGAAACTTCCCAAATCATTCAGACGTTGAAGAAAATGCTTGGTATCTCTTATATATGATGGCATAGTGGGAACCAAGATATATATATAGTGCATCGTTGGACAGAACACCTCTTCACTTATTCTCTCTCTCTCTATATATATATGAGATAAACCGGGAGCGCACATTGTCATACATTATGTATATTTTGCTCACTGTTTATGCAGTTTGAGCACTGGATTGGTTGGAGAGTCTATATAGGACGTTCACTGTTTACATTATGCATTGCTGACTGGTTGTAGTTTGAGCACTCTGGTGACTCCACAATGCAATCCTTTCCACAATGTGTAACTGTACATCCTGTGCCCAAGTTCAGGAGTTGCCATAAAGCCATTATGGTGATAACCGGGAGGGCACATTGTTATACATTTTGTATATATATATATATATATATATATATATATATATATAGAGAGAGAGAGAATAAGTGAAGAGGTGTTCTGTCCAACGATGCCCTCCCAGTAAAAGGATCCTTGAGGATTCACAGTCTGCACTTCATAGAAATATCTTGAATTTAGTTGAAAGAGAAGGCAGGCAACTTCTAATGTCCACAAAAGCTTTAATAGAGACGTTTCGACCTTCGGTCTTCTTCAGTAAAAGTAAAATTAAAATTAAATAAGACTATTATATATATATATATATATATATATATATATATATATATATATATATATATATATATATATATATATATACACTCAATTGCAGAAAGGTTGTAGTCTGCAAATACACAAATACACAAATATCTAATGAGATGCAAAACCCAAAATACTGCTTAAATCAGCACTGCTTGCATGCAATGATTGTCAAAATATATTTTTAGTCTTTCTAAACTCTAGCAGATATTCACGAACTATATTTTGGGTGTCGTGATCGCGTATTTACAAATTGCATCTCATTAGTATACTGAATAAATTAGATATTTGTGTAAAATGTAGACTACAACCTTTCTGCAATCGAGTGTATATATATATATATATATATATATATATATATATATATATATATATATATATATATATATATATATATATACACCAAATCCCTAAAACTTTGATATTGTTCTGATATATATACATATATATATCCGCCATTTTCCATTGTCTTTCCTTTTGTTCTGAAGGTTGTTCTCAAGGGAAAAACTTGAGAACAAAAGGAAAGACAATAGAAAATGGCGGATATATATATGTATATATATCAGAACAATATCAAAGTTTTAGGGATTTGGTGTATATATATATATATATTAATTGTTGAAGACTTTAAGAATGATTCATTGTTTTATTGCTACAGGCTGTTTCGTATGATATATATATATATATATTCTAGTCTTGTATCTCCTGTATTATTTTAGTAAATCTATTCCATAACTATATATTTATTCCTTTTTGACAATTTATATGATATATATTTTTTGTACAGATAGTTCAATTATCAGCCCTTCCATCTTATAAAAGTACTTTTTCCCTACCTGTTTCTTAGGTTGCAAGAGCTAGTTTAACCCCTAGGGTTGTTCTCTTGCAACCTCCACATTTTTTTTTTGTAAAATATTGTATTATTGTATTAAATGTAGAGTGTGGAAATAAAGAACCTTTGAACCTTTGAACCATCGATATCTCAAGAAAAAAATTGAAATGTTCAACACCCCACCCGCATTCTGCATATTTAGTGTTTCAGATTTAGTTTGGTATATATACTATTAGTCAGAGTGAAAACAAACCTCCGTCACTTTCACGATAGGTTTGAAGCACTATCATTTGGGACATTAATTTGTGATCAAAAAGTTCACTCAAATATAGTTTTGCATATATATTTCAGATCGATACCTCAGTTTACGCGTTTTATTGTAATACGTAGAACAGGCCTTATTCACTAACGATAAGAATAACACCAATGCAAGAAATAGGAAAACCCAAACACTACTTTAAGTCTACAAAGCAAAGAAGTGTGTCACGTAACTAACTAGAAACAGTTTAACCTTGACATCTCTGGAATAATATCCTAGCAGACATTATTCGTTTGGCTTCCGTTTCCCATGATTGGCAGGTTTTCACGTGCAACCAATCACATTGGAAAAGGCGCCGTCCAATCTGATTGTGTTTACCAAAACACCCGTCCTTGCGGTTAATTGAGGCCTGTCTCACAGGACATTATAAAAGAGAGAGTTACTCAAATAGATAGTGATCCCTTTTAGACCTAGAACTAGACGTGTGTACAAGTCCTTAAAACATAATAAAACAAAGACTATAGCGAAGGAACTGTCTCGTCTTAGAGTAAAAGGTTCATCGCCAGCTCTTGCATGGAACCTACATGTTGGACCTAGCCATCGCTCGTAACACTGTCATTTGGGACATTTGGGATCAAAAAGCTCACTCAAATATAGTTTCGCATAGTTCAGATCGATACCTCAGTTTACTGTTTACCACGCTTACTCATTTATGTATTTCCAAAAGAAGAAGTCTGTTCTCTAGACGGCAAAGATCGAGGTGAAACATAGGAAACTAAATACAGCCCGTCATTGTTCCTCGACTCATCTGTGACAAATTAACTAAGTCTTTATATCAAGACAGTTATCGGCTCATTAGTTATTCATGGTATACCGTATTCCTACTCTGAACGACTCAATAAATGTAAACAATCTTTACGTGGCTTTATTTTTTATGCTAAGGTTATGCTATGGGTTCTTTGATTTATTTAAACATATTTCTTGCTGTTATATATTGTATAAATACCGGCAAAATGTACTGTTGGTGTAAAATATAACAAATCTTCGTTTTGCAAAGCAATATTTAAGCATGAATCTTGTTAAAAGAAAGCAATATAAACTGTAATTTGACCATGCGATTTGTTTTGTCACGAAATAAAAAACTTTTTTGTGGCCTCACAGTTTCATACTAAACAGTAAAACTTTTTTTCCCAAAATCTAACTTTCGAGGCCAGAAAACAAGGCTACAAACATTCAGTGCAAGTATCACTTTTAAATCCGGACAGAAACAAATTAAAAGTAATCGAGTGTTTCAACCTTTCATTGTCCGTCGTTGGTCGATATCTCAAATGTGTTAGGTTTTGATTTCTGTCTTGCTTGCATTTCAACATGGCAGAAATTATCATCTGACCAAGTTAGTGTATAATATATTTCTTTGGTTTTCCAAGAACTCCCAAGATATCCCAGGATTAACAAACTGTTATATTTTAATGTAATGACCTGAAGAACCTCTTCTGCCACTTAAACAATACCATGATCGTCTGTCATATACCTAAGCATTCATTAAGCCTTTAATTTGGGCCGCGGAATGTCAGGAATATGACGCCGTTCACTTTTTTTCTGAACAATTTGGCCTCCAAATTATTTGGCTTTCAGAGCGAAAAGAACACTTACCTTTTACCATCAGTGACAATACAAAAACAAAATACACTGATATCGCAACATCCTTAGATTCTAATTAATACAGAACACGAAACACTTAACAGTCATTGAACAAGAACAATGGTATGATTTAATTAATTAGTTTTGATCAAAAGAAAAATCTGCATATTCATACTTAACTGAAAATTAGATTGTATACGATATACGGATGGATGCAGAATTGAGTTTTATCTATTTTTCCATTTATTCGAAAGCTCTTGGCGAGGAAAGCTTTTGGTGTAATTTTGGTGCTCTATAATAGCGGAGCTCCCGCGCGGGCCGAAGGCCCGCGCGAGCGGAGCACCATATATACCTAAGAAAAAATGGTAACCCATCCAGCTGATTTTTCACAGGGAAAAAGGGAGCCCAACGGCTGTACGTCCGTCCGTACGTCCGTGTACATCGCGATGCTGATTGGCTGATTGATTTTTGGCGCCAACTTGACGCGCGCTGACACTTTGAAAACTGGAAATTTACAAGTCTCCTTGCACTTTTAACTTGCAAAACTTAAAAATATTATTCTCGAAACCCCGTAAAAATTTAGCGATTTTCATGATCATTACTATAATCTGTGCCAATCTTGACGGGTTAAAGCGAAAAAAAACCCGTACGTTTGAATATTTTTTCGGCCCCGGTGTCGTTTCAAAAACTGCTCGAAAGACGAAGGAAACAGAGCATATTATCAAAGTTGGACGACTTTTCAGTTGGATCCGCAGCTTTAAAAACTTCTCATAATCAATGAGTGATTGAGGATCGTGTATTCTTCGTTTCGTGAAGATACCTTCAGTAAAGCTGCTTAAAAATATAGCCAAAGTTGGAAATCAAGAATCGTCTGCATATTGAGCGTGAAACAAGGATTATGCTTCTAAACTCAACAAGGAAAGCACTTCAAGGTAAAGACCCTGGCTAGAAAATGATGTCAAAAAATCTCTTGTGCCTATATTTGATCTTTTATCCTTTTTTTATTTGGGATTGATGACTTAAAAAATAATATTTTTTTATGCACGTTTAAACAAACAGTCAAGCTCAAGTACAAATGACATGTTCAACGACATTTTGTTTTACGGTGAACTTTTAATAATAAAATTAGCACAAAAAAATGATTTTGAACTTATTTCAACCCCACTAATTGTGTAAATACAGCTCAAGTTTGGGTCTGGAAATAATGAAAAAATTGACAGGAAAATAAGAAGGAATTTTGCATGCAAACTGGAGTTGTTTTACTATTAAGCATGAACTTTCTCAGTGAGCCCTATGAGACCTTAAATGCAATTTGAAAATGCTTAATTCCTTGTTTTCTTGTTATGTCAAGTAGCTGTTTTTATAATCACTTTAAATTGTATTATCAGTGTACACTGAGTGTAATCTAGAAGGCTAGAGACAAGTATTCACCTAGTGTGTCATTCTATTCTACATTAAATAAAACAAAACAACAACCACAAAAAACAAGATGTCACAATATAGTGAAGACAGACAAATCAAGATATGTTGTTCTGTAATATTCAGGATGTTGAAAAGGTTTAATTACTTGTATCAATTTAAAAAATGGTTTTTGAGGTTTTGCTTTCTATTTCTGAGAATTTTGAACAACTACAAGGTCAATTATGAAATCTGACAGTGAACCTGAATATTAAAATATACTGTAATAAAGGTCACTGAGCTTACAAGCCCATACAATAAACAAACCAAAACAAATGCTCTTTAAAATAATCTTCATGTCAACTTTTTCAAGCCCTTTACAATTGGGCAATTACCACAGGAAGCCCAATTCATTTGAATCAAGAACATAAAAAAATATTAAAATTGAAATTGGAGCTCTGCTATTAGGAAGTAGTTGTTTTGAGTTGTTTTAGTGTAACCTGGAAGAGAGAATTCTTGTTTTGTGTAGAAGACAACTATTTATCTGTGTCATTCTATTCTACATAGTACAAAAACAAGGTGCCACAATACTGTCAGAAAAATCTAAATATGATGTTCTGCAATGCCTAATTGTTTGATTGAAGGATGTTGAAATGGTTCAGTATTTATGTGAATCAAATCAGTTTGAGGGATTTTTGCATTCTATTTCTGAGAATTATGAAGGCCACTACTACAAAGTCAATTATACAATCTGACTGAATCTGAATAAATATCACTATGGTAACTGAGCTTGAAAGCCTTATAATTCTCAGGAGACTGAAGGGAAAGAAATAGAGCTTGATGTATAATATTTATTTCAACTTTTACAACAAAATGTAATCTTTGTTTGCCTATTACCACAGGAAGCCCAATTCATTTGAATCAAAAACGTCAAAATAAAACAAAGTATTTAAAATCATTATTATTATACTGAAATGGGAGCTCCGCTATTAGGTAGTACCTAATTTTTATATTAACTTTGTATTAAAGATAAAGGCAAATGAACAGTTTTGGCCTCGCAGGCCTGAAATCGACAAAAAGTCCGTAGGCAGCGAGTTAAGCAGCTACGCAGAGAAACAAAGTATTTCATTAAAATAAATTCAACACCTACGTACCAAGCTCACCATGGCCACCTCTGATAATAGCCAAAGTAACAGGAGAGAATTTTGTATTGCGCATGCACGCAACCGCTGATGCATGGCAAGGCGATCGCAACCGACGGAAATTATTTAAAATTTTACCCCCGAAAAGTGCTCATTACGCAACAAAATTTGACGAATGAATGAATGACTTTATTGAAGATCATATGGTAGAATCTCGCGATTCTAACAAACATGATATTAAAAATATGTAATTTATATGTATATACAAATAAGTATGTTCAATGTAAGAACGAAAAATATAAAAAGACTGTTCATAATAATACTGTGCGTCTATATTGCATCCTAGAGGTGGACACATTTAGGGATGAAACTGTTTTTTAAGCGTTCGGTTTTACAATTGAACACAGTGTACTTGCGTGGATTTCTTAAATTGTACTTAGATGACTTGGCATCGGGGAGAAGGCTTGTTAACTTGTTGTCTTCTTGATGTTGAATATTCTTGTATAAAGTCTTGCATTGGTCAAATCTGCGTTGATGTAATGTAGAGATACCAGCGTACTCGAGTGAGGAAGCATATGATGGTGAATGTGGATACACGATCTTCAGTGCTCGTTTCTGAATGTGTTCAACTTGATCAGATAAAGTTTGCGTAAGGGAGAAGTGAAATACAGCACAGGCATATTCCAACACCGGGCGAATGAATAAGCAATAAACAGTGGTTAAGTCGTTCGTAGTAGCTCCAGAATACATACATACATACGTACATACATACACGATTGAGACTCCCACAACAGGGCTTTTCAGCTCAATTTACAAATCTTAACTAAATCATATAAATCAAACATACATGGATTAAGAATCCCAACTGGCAAGGAGGCAAACCAGTTGGCTATATAATTACAAACATGGCCGAGAAACTGAATTTAAACTAATCGAAATCGGAACAAATTCAGTCTCAGCTAGTGGCCAGAGCGGGAACCGAACCTGGGACCGCCAGATTGCAAGACCAACGCTCTGACCACTCGGCCATGCTGCCTCCTGCCTCCTTCAGAACGTTTAAGAACTCTTAGAGCATAATAATCTTTTACTTGCTTTGGTACGGATGTGAATAACATGGGTATTCCAAGTGAGGTTTAATAAAATTGTTACCCCTAGTAATTTGAAGTCTTGCACAATTTCGATGTCGGAGCCAGAAGAAGAAAGGTTGTCAAATAGCAAAGGATCTCTTAGGAAAGACACGCGCAATTCTTTGGTTTTCGAAACATTCAAACGCATTTTGTTGTGTTCAGTCCAGTCACTAATAACATCGATGTCAGACTGGAGCGTCGAGCTTGAAGACGATCTTGAGACAATTTCGTACATGGTAAAATCATCTACATATGCTTCTGTAAGTCATGATCTCGCAACATTTTGTACACTCAATAAGTGCAGAAAATACCAAGAAAAAAATCCCTTAAAGGTCAAAGCGCGACTAGAAAACAGTGCGCAACCTTAACACTCTTTTTCTACAACATAACATGAGGTTTGAGCACATAAAAAGGCTCTTTTTTGCTAAGATCCTTTTGTTCCTTGATGTTCTAGATCTAGTATAGTTTGCAGTCGTTTGCTATTGGATACACACAGAATCCTTTAGAATCCCTTTTATGTGCACATTCCTCATGATGTATTATGCTTCTGTTAGTCATGATCTCGCAACATTTTGTACACTCAATAAATGCAGAAAATACCGAGAAAAAAGTCCCTTAAAGGTCAAAGCGCGATTAGAAAACAGTGCGCAACCTTAACACTCTGTCTCTACAACATAAAATTGCTGTGTTATGCTTCTGTAAGTCATGATCTCGCAACATTTTGTACACCTCAATAAGTGCAGAAAATACCGAGAAAAAAGTCCCTTAAAGGTCAAAGCGCGATTAGAAAACAGTGCGCAACCTTAACACTCAGTCTCTACAACATAACTATTCTTGTTACTATAACCAACCAAGATGGCCGATTCTCGAACTATAAGCAACCAAGATGACCGATTCTCGAGCTAAAAGGCGATCACTACTCTAAGACTAAGAGTAGGGGACGGGTGCTGGCAAATCTTTCATCGATGTCCATAATCCTTTCTTCCGCGGTATGTGATCCAGCGGAAGAAATGCATTATGTTATGCATGTTTGGACGCGTACAGTGTTTTTCCTTGGACCAGCTATGATTGTAGCGCAGAGAATGCCAAAACGGGGTCGATTTGCACACCGTGCGTTACAGCCTATCTTATGGTCAACCTTTAAGACCCCTTTTAAGTGATCACTCCTCATATATATATTTCAATTTCGTTTCATTGAATGATTTGAAACACCTTACTTTACTATCAATCAACACTAATACTGGAAAATGGTCAGAAATGTCAGACAAAAAAAATACCTGAGGTTATATTTTTATCCAACATATTAGTGTAAATATGGTCGATTAATGTTTGCGAATGATCCGTAACTCTTGTGGGATGTGTGATTACCGAAAAAGAGAAATTGGAATAAAACATATCTAAATATTCTGAGGTGATTTGATGGGAGACGGAGTTAATAAGATCAATGTTAAAATCACCGGTAATGACTAGATGTTTGTTTTCATTAGAGATCATATTCAGAGTGACGGCTAAAGCATCCTTGAAATCCTGCATACTAGAGCTACAACGGCGTGCAGAACCTGTGGAAACACTGTCCCAATTTTGGCCTTAATTAGTCAACCCTGGTTTATGCTCCCCCTTCCCCCCTCTCTCAATGTTGGGTAGGCCGGGGAGATTCCTGCTAGGTGCAACACTTGACCCAACCAACATTGTGTCGGGGGGAGGGGGAATCAGAATATATGGCCGTTCCAAGACTTACATGGTGGGTATGATATCAAAGAACGTCAATTTCAGGGCACAATGTCTCAACTATTCTGCACGCCGTTGTCTGAGACCTATAATATTAAAGAACTAGAAAAAATAATGCAATTAATTGGTGATTTTACACTAAACTTGTTGTAGTCAAAGGTAGGCTCTGTATGCTACAATTTCGGGTGACATTGATTTGACCTCACAAAATACTAGCGATAAAAGCCAATTTGGCAATTTATTCAAATCGTATCAATTAAGGCCAGTATGGAGACTGATTGGATCGCGTGTTTTTCAAACCCTGTAGAAATTAATCACAAAGGTTGTTGTCAATGGCAACATGCCATCACGTAAGACTCTGTTAATATTTACTTTTTAATAGGTCAAATATCTTATTATGCATCAAAATTCGTTTTGTGCGATATTAAAATGCCACGTAAATAAATTTGAAACTTCGAAATACTCTCATATTTTGATACCCATGTACCCGTGACTGCGATAGCAGAATAGTATTTTACCACACGGCTCACAGCAAAGCTCATTTCTGTCTAAATTACAACACTATAGTGCTATAGCACAGTTTGTACAATCGAGATGCCGACTTACATATGCAAATTGTTAGATGTTGAACTCACGGTCAAAAGATTGACCCCCATAATAGTCCTAGTTAAAGAAATTTGTGATCGGGCAGGTACAGGGGTCAGACGAAGGGTAATTCATGCTCAGTCGAGTGTTTTGATGGACAATTGCATAAGTAATATTTCCTTTGATGATTGCGACGGTTAACCACGGCCACGGTTAACCATGACGCCCATAAAGAGATACAATACATTAGTGTATTTAAACATCGCTTAATTAACCTGGTTAACCGTGTGACGTCACGAGCGGATTTTTTAAGCTGAAAGCGCAAAAGAAAACTCGATATACAGCCGCTTGATACTTAGACAAGGCGCAAAACTGAAAAAGTCGATCGCAAAAAGTGCAGAAGGCATTTTGGGGTAGAGGCTGGTAACATAACTATTCTAAACTAATTTTTCATGCTAAATCCGAATATCACTGTTACCAAGACGTATTCTGCAATCTTAAACGAGTAAATGACGTATTTTGTGGATTGCTACAGTCATTTCATACTAACGGCTTTTTCATGGAATTCCAAAAGTTCTCAAGCTTAAAAACAATTACCATGGCTGGAAAGAGCATATCAAAATCAGTAAAACTGTGAAGTTTGAAGGATATCAGTTGAAAAATCAAGGAGATACGAATTTTCAAAAAACGAAATTTTGTATGAAAACACTTACAGTTATGCAAGAGTGTTTTCATACAAAATTTCGTTTTTTGAAAATTTGTATCTCCTTAATTTTTCAATTGACATCTTCAAACTTCACAGTTTTGCTGATTTTGATGTGCTCTTTCCAGCTATGGTAATTGTTTTTAAGTTTGGGAATTTTTGGAATTCCATGAAAAAGCCGTTAGTATGAAATGACTGTAGCAATTCACAAAATACGTCATTTACACGTATAAGATTGCAGAATATGTCTTGGTAACAGTCATATTCGCATTCAGCATGACAAATCGGTTTAGAATAGTTATGTTACCAGCCTCTACCCCAAAATGCCTCCAGGTGTCTGATTTTTCGAAAAAGCGCCTTGTCTAACTGCAAACAAGTTTTATACTACAAGACAGGCCTAATCTTTAGTGTTGCTCTTCTAATGTTTTACGTTTTACAGTAATTAATTACTCGTGCCCAGGCCTTTAGGCCAGAAACGAGTTATAAACTGCAAATGTTTTTTTTTTCTGTTTTCGTCCTCAGCTACTTCTGATTGGTTCGTCCTAAGGCACTTCTGATTGGTTAAGAACGTAAAAAAAACAATGCCCTTCATTCATCACCTTTAAGCGCGTGCAACTCTTCGTAGTGAACGCCAGTCAGGAACTCTAGGAATGCAAGATGGCCGACTGCAAAGAAAATAGCTTTCAGAGACAGGCTTTTTCTGCAGTAGAACAATGTAATTTGGAGCTTTTAACTCGAGATATACCTATATACTTATAAGAGCTTCAGAATGGGCTGTTATTGTGAGCTTCATCTCCAATACTTTGACCAAATATCGAACTCTCAATGGACTACTTGAAACCGAAGCTCTCGCGACGCGATTTGAAGAAGTGATTTCTTTGAGCTGCAAATCTACGAATTTCTCACCCTACATGTTGCTAAACGAACGCATATAGAGGCAAGTCAATTATATTTCTCATTCAAGCATTCAAGAGATCTTGAGAGGTTTTTATACTGAATTTTAACACCGAAATTCTGGACCACACAGTTTATTACTTGTGCCCAGGCCTTTAGGCCGCGAACGAGTTATAAACTGCAAATGCTTTTTGTTGTTGTTGTGGTTACTGGCTTTATGCCAGTAACACACTATGTCATGGGCTTCAAGGGTGCGTGCGTGCGTGCGTGCGTAATTCGGAAATCCCCGAAGTAGAGCCGAATTGTCAAACCGAAAGATATGCGAACTTTGTGCGCCCGTCCGAGGGTGTTTAAGTCGATTATTATTAATAATCAAATATGGGCTTTGTGGTTATAAAATATATCTCTTCAGACCAAATTGTTCAGTTTAGTTCATAAATATATCTGTAAGGGAAACGTTTGATGACTATTGGATAAACGTAGTATTGACGAAGCGGTTTGGAATGAAATAGGAAACTTAAGCACGGAAACATGGGGCGATATTTTAGTGTAGATTTTGCTTGGCGTTTTTGTGGTTACTGGCTTAATGCCAGTAACACACTATGTCATGGTCTTTATGCGTGCGCGTGTAATTCGGAAATCTCCGAAGTACAGCCGAAGTGTCAAGCCGAAAGATATGCAAACTTCGGTCGCCGGTCCGAGGGTGTTTAAGTCGATTACTAATAATAATCAAATATAGGGTTTGTAGAGGCAAGTAAAGAATAGAATGAGTCTTGTATCTACCGGCGTCCTGTGGAAGTCGTAGATACTATGCCATGGGGTTTGTAAGTAACAATAGAAATGTTCGGATCGTCGTCGAAAAGTCCTATTCCTCGCCGACTTCTGGAGTTTGACGTATCAGTTCGGGTAAGCTGTAATAGAGACCTTAAGATTGACGTTTATGGCAAACCGCTAACAACAAACGGCAAAAATTGACTTTGATTTTCATATTATGTTTTACTCTAATCATTAAATCGATCCAACAAGCAAATAAGGAACAAATGTCTTAACGACAGAAAATACAAATATCTTATCTTAAGTGTACAAACGGCTGAGGATAGACGGGCTAAAGTTTGCCGTTTGACGGTTGCCGTTCGCCGTTAACGTCAATCTTAAGGTCTCTTATGACTTCAATTAACGTTGTGTACAACCGGTAGAATTGCAACATTTGCATGAAGTGTCCATGTCTTTGTTGCGAACAAAGTTAAGAACGAAGAACTCAGTCGATTCTACTTTTGTAACTATTGCGCGCGCCTCTTTTAGAACTTTGTGTGCTGCTCGCATCGGTTTAGAAAGAGTCGGCTACATCACGCACGTGTAGACTTTCGATTTTTCGTACTTACTTCCCTTTAGGCTCTAAAAGTCATTGTACGCATGTCGAGTGTTACCATTGCTTGAAAAATGACTGTAAACACATTGTTATAGAGTGCCATAAGGGACAACATAGAATTTCTTGGATCGCGCAACTTTTCTACCGAACAAGCCAAAGCAGTACTGGAGAAACTTTCACCAAAACAACGAAAAAGAAGAGATATTGGTGAGTAATAGACAAAAATGTGAAACTTTATTAAAGCAAGAGTTCGGTGAATTTGTTCCGGGAAAAAACACACACAAACAAATTAAACACACAAAAAAAAGCAAACAAACAAACGAACGAACAAACAACAAACAAACAAGTAAGCAAGCAGATAAACAAACACATAAATAAATAAACTGGCTTTGCGTCTAAGGCAAATAAGACGTCTTAACGAACAATTATTCTTTTCTAAAAATTGGGCCATTTTCCCAGAACCACGAAAAGGAATGTGCTTCACGCTCATAGTTGAACCAACTCACCATTACTTCATCTCTTGATTTTCTGATTTATTTTTGTAGATACCTCGTCTTTAACTGGACAAGACTTGATGCTACGGGGCAAGACTTTAACAGGCCTTTCACCCTCTGACATCATCAACATTAACTACGCTGCTTATGACGATGCCGCAAGTGTTATCGGACAAATTGGTGGTCTTACGAGAGATCAACTGGAGGCCTGGGCAAACAAAGCTAAGCAGGTTAGTTTCAATTTTTCTCTCCATATGAAGTCATATATATAAGGCAAGATGTAAAATCTAACTAAAACTTCGGCAACGTTCTTTGCTGGAACCTATTGTATATTAGAATTTCGTGTGTATCGTCTGTGCGATTGCGTTCATTTATATCAATGTTAGGAAACACGGCGCGTCCCAAGAACGGGACGCAAGATAACGGGTATACCCGGGCGGATATATAACGTTTTATCATTGCGTGACTACCGCGATGAACAGAACAGTCATTTTGAGCATTATTCAAATCATGTACACGATTTCAAAATCGGTTATCGTGCATTTTTACATGCATTCAATTTCTATGAGTCTTGAACGTAACGAGACACGTCTTACAACTAACGACGGATTCAATAAGATAATTTAATGAAAATTCCATTTTCTATTCCATTTTCTAGGCATGGAACAATGCTGCGCAATTCACCACTTCTCAGCTTTTAAGGCTTGGTTCCGTAGCTATTGGATTTAGTGATGACGATATACGCAAAATGCCTCTAACAACTGATGACGTCATTCAGAGCCATGGCTCGCAGAAAATACAGACTGTAGATAGTGCTGGTTATACAAGCAGTCAGGTATTCCTTTTATTGATGTTCAATATTCAAAATCGTGCACTTTATGGAATTCTAGAGGATGATTTGCTCATCCGTCAAATTTCCGGAGTGCGTTATTCACTAATAACCCACGACTTTTCACTGGATCACATCATTAATGTGCGCTATTGACCAATACACCATAATCTTTCACTTTTTATGTATTTTTAGTTAAAGAATGCACTGTCCTGTATCAAGGATCTCAAGAAAAAGCCGGCCATAAATCAATTCACCAATGACGAAATCTCCAATCTCAAGAATTTTGCTGTTGCCATGACAACAGATGATATCGTCTCAATTGACAACTCACCGTTTTTGTAAGTCTTTTCTTGAATACACATTCTAAGGTTTGTGTTTAGTGTCAATTATATACGAAGTACAGTATACTGTGTTTAGTCAAAAAGGGAGGGAGCGTCCCATGGAAAGAGGATGTTATTTCGGTTCTTACTTTTCTAATGTACATTTGTAGAAGCTGTATAGGATCACTGGGTCGTCTTAAAGGATGGTCTGTTGAACAGATGAAGAAATTGAAGGACAAAGCTATAGAGGGTTATGGAAAGGCAACTGATAAATGGACGCCTGCACAACTTAGAGAAGCCGGAAGTATTATTGGTAGGTATCAGTCCACTCTCGACTCTCTTCTTATGAGTAAATTTTCAGATGTGGCAAACCCTAAAGGATAAAATATAACCATTTCCATCGGAAAAAGTGTCTAGGGGTAACCTTCTAGGGATTCGAATTTGCAACACAGGAATCCCAAGACACAGCCTCTTTTCTTCTCAGCTGCTAGTGCTGCCTGGGAGACATAAAAACTTGCACAAAATCTATACCACCAGTCATTACCAAAACTGACACCGCAACGCAAAACTAAAAAGTATTATGAATCATTATACATGTGTACAACATTTAATGCGATGCTGTGCGCCATGTCATTTTGGGTGGACTTTATTTGTCCGCAAGTCAGGATGCTCTGCGCTCTTGAAAGCCCAACACAAGAAAAGAACATCGCGCTGGTAGTACTGAAAACTATAGAAAACGATTGAATCTAAAGCAGCAGCATTATTATCATCTCCTTTTGATTTCTTTCTGTTTCAGGTGGATTTAATGCATTGGAGTTAGAGTCACTTTCCACTGAACATGTTGCCATGGTAACCCCTGAGGCAATCAAAACCATTCCACCAAGTTTGTTTGCTGTAAGCTAATCTCTGTCAACTTTCTCATTCGTTGCGTATACTTTTTTCACACCACGTAAAGCTTAAATCTTTGTAGTCCATTGATTAAAACAATCGTCTGGCTTCCATTGAATTAAATATGACGGACGGGTAGTGTTATCTTTTTTACACTCTACTACTGTCAGCGTAATTCTAAACTCATTTTGGAGATGTTTTCTTGACTTCTTCATAACAGGATTTGTTTCCAACGCCGGAGATAGTCACAAGCGTACAGCTAGAAAAGATTAACACAGGGACGGATTTAGGGATGGGTCACCCCTTCTTAGAGGACTTTAGAAACTTTTCTTCTCGAGACTTTTCTACAATATCCTTTGAGTCTTCTAGACGGTTTACGATTTCTATAATGCTGCACCTCCTCCTGAAGAATACTCCTGGGTCCACCCCTGTAATACCTTCATTTAATTTAGTGTTTTGTTGTGCTTCTGACGGGTGTGAATGGCTCACAACTTAAGAGTTCAATAGTTGTTGTGATTGCTTGCCTCAAGTAGACGAGAAATAAACAACAGTACAGTTCAGTTTAGTTCAGTTCATAGCCATCGCCTAACCACTAAAAATTACTTTTTTTCATTTCCAGAGCTTTAAGTCATCTCAGTTGAGACAGTTTGACTCGTCGCAGGCTGCCACTGTTACTGCTGAACAAATGAGTGAATTATCCAAAGAAAACAAGGAAATCTTAGAAAGAAAGAAAGGCGAAGAACAAGTGTCAGGTTTGTAGCTATAAAAGTAAAAGTATAGAAATGGAAAAGAGACAGATGAGTGAATAAGAGGAACTGGACAGAATGGATTGAGGAAGTAAGAACGTAGGAAATAAAAGATAAGATAACATGGAATGGATGGAAGATTACACAGAATGGACGATTACACAAGGATCCAACGGAATTGACTGAATAGAATGAGGATAGGGTGAAATAGATAAGTGGGCGGGTATATATATTTTTTTCATTTTATTTTTTACAAAGCATGTACCACGCCATGGTTTAGATAAAGGGCGTGGAAGGGTCCTCCACTACGGAACAAGGCTCCATGAACAATGATGTCCAACTAAAAACACAATAAAAATAGATAGACAAAAACAGTTTAGGGAAAACCTAGTAAAGTCAGGATAGGATGAAATGGATAGACTACTCTACGATATGGATGGAAAATGATAGGGATAAATAGATGATGGGAATAGATGGGATTGAATAGATGGCTGATCAAGGAGGACGCTTCACAAAGGAAGATTTTAGATATTGGCTAAGTTACGGTGGTTGGTTGGAGTTAGGGAGTTGATTGAACAAGAAAACAACAGTGGATAGATCTAGTGAAGGGTTTTCAAAGGACAAAGGACCTCAGCAAAAGTTGGGGAAGTTCCAGAATATGTTTCATGACATTTTCTCTCTTGCATAGGAAAAAGTAATCAACAACACGCATGCGTCGACCTGGTCGCTATCGTCACTATTATGTGTGTGACAGCTGTAGCAAAGATGCTCTAACTGACAATTCATAAAAGGTCATGACTCAATTTTGAGCTGAGTTTGAGCTGTCTGGCATCTCAAGTGACCCACATGGAGTCTAAACTTACCGAATTTGCCTTTTAAAATTCGATTATAAGGGAAAAATTAGAGAAAAGGGCGAAAAACGCACGTGGAAGGAGACTAACACACGTTAAATGTAACTGCGCACGTTAAAGGTGACATACGCACGTTAAATGTAACTACGCACATAAAAAGTCACATAGGTACGCACGTGGAAGGTAACGATGTATGTTAAAGGTGACATACGTAAGTGGAAGGTAATTACGCACGTGGATGGTGACATACACATGTTAATGGTAAATACGCGGACGTGAAAGGTGACATACGCACGTGGAAGGTAACTACGCAGGTAGAAGGTGACTACGCACGTTAAAGTTGACTACGCACTTAAAAAGTCACAAACGTACGCACGTGGAAGGTAACTATGTACGTTAAAGGTGACATACGTAAGTGGAAGGCAACTACGCACATTTAAAGGCAACTACGCATGTTAACGGTAACTACGCACGTTAAAGGTGACATATACGCGCAAGATGTCAAATTAAGAAGACTTCACAAGCTCAACTTATCAAGCCATGCACGAGAAAGACAATGCATAAGTAACGAGAACCTAGAACGATTGTGTATATTTTTAATATATACAGGTTTAATTCTCAGCTCACTGGAAGCACAAAAAATGGTTTCTTAATATCTAACTTCGAAATGAGTATATACAAATTGTAAATTTATAATTTATAAATTTGTATTTATTAAAGTGCTTGAAATTTGAAATTTTGATAATCGTTTCTTCATGCATAGAAATGGTTAAATATCTCTGGATAAAATTATCTCCTTTCGGAGCATTTGAAATCGGAAAATGCAAATAAGACGACGACGTAGAAAAAAAGGAATTTGCATGATTTTGTTTCCAATTTTGAAACAAGTGTATTTGATTTGGGTAGCAAAAACATTCACCACACTTTGTATTTTAGCAATGAAAATGTTTTGCAAATGGAAAAAATACTATAAAATTCATCTCTAGTGTTTTTGTATATTTAAGAAGTCCTTTTCCTACGTCATCTCATTTGCATTTTCGGATTCTTAATCCTCAGAAAAGAGATTATTTTACCCAGAAATATTTAACCATGAGACTTTTCCATTCATGAACAAACGATTATCAAAATTTCATTTTAGGGGCCAGTTAGGGGCACTTTAACAGTAAATATGTATGATGCATGATGATAAGTAAACTAGGTAGGAGATTTGCAAAGAATTTATATTTCAAAAATACAGAATAACAATATAAATCATCTGATCTCGTTTTAATTCATTTTAAAGTTCCATAATTGTCAGGTCTAGCGACCACTTGGACGACATGAATCAAACTCTTCTAAATTGTGCAAGCACAAGTTAAGAAGGAACGAGTTCATAGAGTAATTTGATCTAAAACGGGGAAAAAATGGCAAATTACTAGTTAGTAGACTCTAAACCGGCCTATTGTTGTTTGTTTTTTAATCACCTAGTACAAACTAGATAGTCAACCGTTTCTTTCATGGGTTAAACAAAATCACTATCACTTCTTGTCACTGGCTAACAAATTCCGACTTAGTGGGACAGAGTGGGGAATAACTGCATATTACTTGGGCTATAGTCTGAATCCTGTTTTTCACTTTAATTTGTTTAAAAATTTTAAATTGTTTAATTCGTCCCGATATTTGTTTATCACATGTGGAATACGTAACTTGGAACATTATATAAAAAGTGAAAAATAGAATATACGCAACATCATTATTTTGTCGTACAAGTTCAAACCTATTAAGTTTGTCGATACGAATAACCAATAAACAGAACCACGTAAATAAGTCAATAAACTTTGTATTATTTTTATTATTTCTTTTATTATAAGTCAAAACAGCAATATTATTCTAATAATTTTATTGCTCAAGAACATTCCTACCACAGGAAGTTTTTAATATCGAAGCGCAACAGTGACGTCACAACTCAGACAAACAAACCATATTTTTCATCTCCTTGTAAGCAACGTTTTCATATTAAAATGTAGGTTTTCTCCGTGTTCTATTCAGTACGATTACAGATTCATAATGTTTGTCCGAGTCATGCATCTATTATGCAAGCTATTTTTAGTACCGCTAGCTAGGAAATGTTATTACCATAGAATGAACAAGAACATTGGTATGAAGTCTTAATGAAATGTCATACTGATTAACAATAGCTCAGCGTGGTTTCCTGCGCTTTAGAAAAAAAAAAAAAAAACCCGTGGGGTTAAACAAACTGTTTAGTCAAACAATTAGAAAACTTATGAAACGTGAAGTCTTAAGGAAATGTCACTACTGATTAACCAAGGTCCCCTATACCCCTTTGCAAAACGTAATCACGCAAAAATATTTGGTCTTTTCACGCATTACGGATAATAAAAAAAATCTCTTTCACGTTCACAAAGAAAATCAAAAGTTCGTTTTACGTGGACGCAAAAAGATTTTAGACCTTAAATCATGTTTCACGTCAAAATAAATCAGCCATTCACGTTTCACGCAAATGGTTACAGGGGACCCTGATTTATAACAAAAGCTCAGCGTGGTTTCCATATGCTCTGCCTTTTTACTAATTACATACTGAATAATATTTTGTATAGAGTTTATATTTATATCTACATTTATTGTGCTAGTGAAATCGTGGCATAATACCAGCTTAAATAATATGAAAATTAATATACAAAAGTCTATATTTAGGTGTAATTATAATTTATAGTTCTATGGAATAGTTTCACGGTTTCCTGCATCACATAAAAAGATCAGGGGAGGGGAGGGTCCTTTATCATGGTAAGATCAATGTCACATATGTTGTTGTTTGTATTTCTACCCTTAGGGTACTACAGTTACACCGGAAACTGATTTCAAAAAACGAGACTTATCATGACGTACAACTAGGATTCTGTTTTGCTAGTGTATTTGGTCCCCCATAGAGTCGTTAGGATATATGGTCTGTTGGAGTTCAAAGTGAAATATCAACTGAACTAGTCATCGATAACAAATTCCTCTTTCCATGATGAATTATTAATGATTGCTTCAAGTGAAATTTGACTTTCTTTTCTGTTTGTTTGTTTGTTTGTTTGTTTGTTTGTTTACCGGTGTTAGTAGATAGGGTACGGGGAGGGGATGGGAGGGAAGGGCAGGGGGTTATATTTCGAAAGTCTTTAAAATTCGTCGGTTGTCAATCAACATTTTTGCAATCTAAGTGAATTTAGCACTCTGCAATAAATACATTTGTAGTCAATTCTGTCGGTGATGAAATAGTCGGCTAGCCCCCGGAATATACCCACTATGTTTATAGGATAATATCGGGGACCCGTAGTAACCTCGTTATTGCCAAGATGTCACGTGACTGTAAACAAGCAAATCATTACTGGCACCAGATATTGTCTAGAGTAATGCAGTTGACTTCCGATATGAGGGAAATAAAAAAGGGTTAAGTTATCGGGATTTCGAGTTTTCTGGAGATGGAAACAAATGACCAGAAATTAGGGAATAAAATAAGTGGTTTGCTTGTTTTATTTCTATTCAAACAGTGTGCAGATTTATAACTTAGAAAGAGTAAAAAAAGTGCATTAATATATTTAACCAATAAAACAGAACACTAGATAGTAACATGGCGATAGAGAAGGCATGCAAACGACATGCACACTGTATTTCAAGGGACGGAAGAAATCTATTGATATTTTAAAGACTTAAACAGCTAATATAAGCAGCAAAACGTGAGAAAAGCTGGTTGAATGGACCCTTTGGTTCCCTTGATTTCTGCTGACACTGCTTATAACATGTACAGAACTGAACTAACACGTTTTGTTTAACTAAAAACCCAGAATGCTTCAAATAAATTCAAGTTCTGAAATATGTTTTGAATCGTTACGTCTTGACAAACGAGGTTCGGCTTATCGAGAGTAAAAATATATAGAAAATGGCCTGAAAGATATTTGACAATGGGCTAATTCTCTTGAATTTATAAGTACGAGTACTGCTTTATTGAGTTTTCAAAGGAGTTGGCTATATTCGAAAATAGGTGAAAACTTATCATACTTAATTCTGTGCAAGCACATATATACATACATGCAAAATGCTATCTCTTATAAACGAGTTCGACATGATTCTTACTTAGTTCTAGAAAAACCTAAAAGTGAAAAGATTTCATCTTTTTTTTCTGAAAATTACTGATTTCTGTGGGCGACCTTGTTTTCGTTTTTGTTTCTGAATAAAATCTAAATATTATAATATTATAAAACGCTGTTTGCAATTTGCGTGATTGAGGTTGAAACCATATTTTTGTTTGCTAGTGACCACTTCTAAATCTTCTACTTTAGCATGCAGTCAAATTTTTTGTGATGCGATTTAATGCAGAATAAAGAAATCGTTCAGGACGAAGTTGACAGTCCAACACCTGAATGAACATCCAACTGAAAAACAAAGACAGAATAACATTGCAAGAACGTTAAATAAAGGGTTTCAAATGGAAGGGGGGTAAACAAGGGTTTTTCTTGATTGTCTTGTTTTCTAGTTTTCTTTTCTTTTCTTTTCTTTTCTTTTCTTTTCTTTTCTTTTCTTTTCTTTTCTTTTCTTTTCTTTTCTTTTCTTTTCTTTTCTTTTCTTTTCTTTTCTTTTCTTTTCTTTACTTTTCTTTACTTTTCTTTTCTTTTCTTTTCTTTTCTTTTCTTTTCTTTTCTTTTCTTTTCTTTTCTTTTCTTTTCTTTTCTTTTCTTTACTTTACTTTTCTTTTCTTTTCTTTTCTTTTCTTTACTTTACTTTTCTTTTCTTTTCTTTTCTTTTCTTTTCTTTTCTTTACTTTCCTTTTCTTAGTTTTCTTTTCTTTTCTTAGTTTTCTTTTCTTTTCTTTTCTTTTCTTTTCTTTTCTTTACTTTTCTTTCTTTTCTTTTCTTTTCTTTTCTTTTCTTTTCTTTTTTTTTCTTTTCTTTTCTTTTCTTTTCTTTTCTTTCTTTCTCTCTTACTTACTTACTTGTTTACTTTTTTATTTACTTACTTACTTCCTTTTTTCAGTTTATTTTTAATTTTTTGATATTTCAGAGAATTAATTTGATAGTTCCTGGTAACTACTGCTAAATTTGACAATAACCTTTTCAGTGAGTTCTACATGATTCAGTGCATCTCGGTATTTCAACCTTTTCTACTCTCTCTGATTTGTTAAATACCAAAGTACACCTTCATCACTTCCCCAAATCCACCCTCCTGTACTTACCAACAAATATTCCTTTGTTGTCGTCATATAACTAAGAATACGAGTACAATAAGTACAACTACAAAAATACAAATTAGAGCCATTCCAACAGAAAGTAGAATAATTGTCACATTCTTCTTCTTTTCTAATTCTAAAAATAGGAGGGAAAAGGAAAAAATATAAATAATATTGCCTTTGCCTATTCTGTCTTTGTTTTTCAGTCAGTCTGATTCCAGATAATGCAGAAGCTGGACACAAAGCCGAGGGGAAAAGGGGAGTCCAGAAGTTGATACTTGTCTGCCTTACCTTCAGCTTGTTGCTTTGTTAAACCAACTGAACTTGTATCTGCAACATGCAAAAGTAACCATTGATAATTTGTTTCAACATGATTCTACACATGATCTACCCTATATGTCCAAAAATAGAGAGAATATGTATAGAATATGAGACCTTGTTATTTACAGCATACATATAACGCACCCTCTCATTGTTCAATTTGCGGAACGTATGTACGCGTACAAAAAATTAAAAGCTGAATTTTTTCTTCTTTTTGTGCATTGATTACTGTTTGAAAAGTCAAAAAATATTGGCAAATTTGACAAAACTAAGTTGATAACTGTGACGAAGGAACTATTTACAGTTGAATGGGTTTTTATTGCGGTGTCCTAGTCATAACGTCCAATTTCCTTGGATTCCGATTGGCTATAGGTTTACCAGCTCCCACTTTAGTCATATAAAACGATTAAGATATTCTGTAGTTAAAAACCTTAAATTTTAACGGTTGCCTACCAATATCATCGTCTTTTATCAAAACAGTTGAACAGTGTTCTTTAACCACAACAGTTGGATACTTAATCATCGATGTATCAACACCAATAGTAATGTTGAACGTCTCGTCCTTCTCATCGTAAGATTCGTCAACTATTTCAATAGTGAATGTCAAGTATTTTTGTCCAGTTGCAAAAGTGAACTCCTTTTTGGTCATTGGCTGGTAGTCGGCTTTGGCGAATGCTGTTCCATCAACTGTTTGAACCCAAAATGTGGTGTTGAGGTGCAGCAGTCCTTCCTTCTCCACCGTAACAGAAATTTGTTGAGTTCTCTCAAAGACAACTATTGTTGTATTGACACAGTGTAAATAAACTGTCAATTAAAAAAGAGCAGTTAAGAAAGAACCGCAGAACTATAAAAAATTGGCGGATCTTTGTTTGCAGTTTTTGCTCATAAGCATAGGCATTTCTCTTTAAACCAAATAAACACCGAATATTGAAACAGCTTGGTACCTAAAATCAGATTTTATTAGAAATTAATTTGCGCTTGACACAAGCAATAGTTTTTGCGGGGTGCAGTTTTAAAAACTCTGTGTTTTACAGAGAATGTATGGGCCCATAAGCGCTTTTGAAGCACAGAAATTTGAAAGCAAATTGGAAGCTGATATCTCACATATTGCAGGCAAAGAGTTAAACAATTCGCAGATTTTTTATATAACAAACCTCTTAAAAACTTTGCGCTCAGTTTATAATTATATCGACTTTTAATCGTATGCTAATGAAGCAGGACGATGAATTGATCAAAGTAACATATCCTGTCTAAAGGGAGTGACCTTTTTATTTGTAAGGGATTAGTTATCTATTACAGTCTTAGGGTATTTTCCATTCAGTGGAACCAGCAAGCCAGGACGACTAGTTCTTGAATATAGTAAGCCTCGCTTTTTTATTTAGGACTGGTTCCGTTAAGGCTAATAACCGCCACGTACCATTTACAAACTAGGCCGTTCTGGCCGGCTAGTTCCACTAAATGGAAAATACCTTATCGTCATTCCCCACTTACTGTCATCGTTCAGTATATCAACTTTCAAGTTGCCGGTAAAACAAGATGGCAAAAAGTCGACATTAGTATTGTTTGTGGTGCAGTTGATCCACAGCACTTCATCAAGTTCCACATTGTTATCATTTTCTACAGGTACAGTTAACGTGTTCCAGGTTTCATTTGGTCCAAATATGATAGAAGTGTTTTGATGGTGGTAATCATTTGGGTGTGTTGCTGTGTTATCCAATGTCGTACAACTTGAAATGAAAATAAAACCGATAGAAATAATAAAACCAAAATGGTATACACTGACGCTATCTTAAGTCGACACTGTAAGGGAATTCCTCAAGTTGTTCTAAATTGGAAGTATACCTTTAACAAGAATTTAGACTGGAGTATATGAAGTACCATTATTATCCTTATCAGAGCATATAGAGTGTTTTTCGTATGAGTGGGAACACTGTACGGTTACGATACGATACGGCTACAGCAGGAATTTCGATTGTTTTAATAGAAACTATGGCTGGTACAGTTACGATACGGTACGTTAAGTTTCCTACTCATACGAAAACGACTCTATAAAAGGCTCTCTCGGTGTTCCTCAGAAACATCGACATTTCTCTAAAAAAGTTTTTTTTTTTACTATGAGTAAAACACGAAATAATCTGTCGCACAATACTTACTGAATATTTGTTGTATATGATAGTGCTCCAGTTCGGTTGAATACAATAGTTGCATTCCCATCCTGTTCGTTCACTCTCACACTCTTGCAATCAATATCAACTACAATGAATCCATTATATATTATATCATTGAAGTCACATCAATAATGCCATGATTACTTAAATGGTATAATTGTAGAAACACGATCACAAGAGACATTATAAAAATCTCGAAGGAGTTTTAATCTGAGGACCGAGCTGGCTGTAAATAACAAATTATGTATCATCAAAAAGAAGGTAACAGGTATGCGTTCTCAATGAAATCATTTCTACCTACCGTCATCGTCTTTTATTTCTATTTTCAGGTTGTTGGTCCTACATGTTTGCAGAAAGTCTACATTCGTATCGCCTGTGGTGCAGTTGATCTTCAAAGCTTCATCAGATTCCACATTTCTATCGTTGACTACTCGAATACTAAACGTCTGCAAAGATTGACCTGTTCCAAATGTGATCGTCGAGTTACGATGGATGTAATCAGATGGTTGCATTGCAGTGTCATCCATCGTTATACAACTTCAAAAAAAGTAGAAGGAAAAAATTAATCAAATTTTGATCAAGAGGCATTTTTTCGCCCGTTTTAGACACAAAACCTATAGATCCAAGGCAGGACTCATACTACTTTCACAAAGCTTCCATCAAATAAACACTTATCCCAAGGATGTTAGAAAATTGTCTTTGAACTCATTACATACTAAATGTGAGTTGTATACGATAGCGCTCCAGTTCGGTTGAAAACAATGGACGCATTTCCTTCATGTTCGTCCACTGTGACGCTTGAGCAGTCAATATCAACTGGAATGACAATAAAAAAGAACTGATATTGAGAAGCGTATAGAAGTCCCTAATAATAATGTTAATTCTATTATATATAGGAGGGAACACATTGTTTACGTTTTCCCTGATTTCCATAATATCGAATTTCAAGCTATAGACAAACAGACTCTAGAAATGAGAAGAAGGCATCTCTCGTAGCGATACCTGAAATACCTGAGAGCAATCGCTTCAATAGTTTTGAGAAATTAGCTTTTCATTAATTTTACAGTAATGTAAAATTGTTTGGTTGGCAAAAAGCACCAACCAACTATACATTTACTGTCAAAATATTAAAATTAGAATGGTAATATTTCAAAACCTATATGAGCAATTACACTCAAATTTTCATATATTGCTAAGAACAATAGCTTTTTCTCATTTCTGTTGTCTGATTGCTTATAGCTTGAACTTTTTACTATGCATAAAGTATGACGTCAACTAGCGTCCACCTATAACGGTATATTTCGAATTATACTGTTCATCATCAGAGAAGTCACTTCTGATATGCCTATGCATGATGGAAAATAAACAGAGCAAATGCACTTATCATACATTTGTTGTTTATTTTCTATCATAGGCTTATCAGAAGTTACTTCTCTGATATGATATGAACAATAATGTTAATTTTCTACCCAAGGTCCAAATCCTTATTTTTATGTATAGCTCTAGCCTGAAAGGTACCTGTTTTGTCCGCAGCTAGCCTTTCCAAAAATCAAATTATTATAGGGAATTTCGAAGACCCAAGAAGGTGAGGGTTTCAGATTATAAGGCTTCTTAAGGCTGGTCTAAAGTTTGACTTACTGTCATTATCCTTTATATCAACTCTTAAATTGTTGGTGGTACACGATGGTAGAAAGTCCACGTTGGTACTGTTTGTGGTGCAGTTGATCTTCAAAGATTCATTTGATTCTACATGTCTATGGTTTACTAATGGAATGACAAACGTCTTCGAGGATTCGCCTTGACCAAATGTTATAGTGGAGTTTTGATGGACGTAATCATTGGGATGCATTGCAGTGTCATCCACAGTTGTACAGCTTAAAATCAATCAATCAATCAATCAATCAATCAATCAATCAATCAATCAATCAATCAATCAATCAATCAATCAATCAATCAATCAATCAATCAATCAATCAATCAATCAATCAATCAATCAATCAACCAACCAATTAATCAATCAATCAAACAATCTTTCAGTCAGTTAGCCATCGGTCAGTCAGTGAACTTAGTCAATGATTCTTTTTCCATGTAAACATTGACATTGGAACAAAGGAAACATTTGCTAAAAGTGTTTGTACAGTAAAAATTCAATAGAATAGAAACATCGTAATTAAAACACTTACAAAATGTGAGAAATATATGTAAGTGCTCCAGTTCGGTTGAAAAATATGGATGCATTTCCATCATGTTCGTTAACTGTAGCACTTGAACAGTCAATATCAACTAAAGGGCAGAAGAAAATTAGTGTAGAATTTGGTGAATAATATTTGTTAATAGACCAGAAATCTGTAACAAATAAATATTTTTTGGGGATAAATTGGAAAAAAAAAATCAGAACATCGTTTGCCTAAAAACAATGTTTTGCTTACTGTCATCATCCTTTATTTCAACTGTCAGGTTGTTGGCCATACAAGATGATAGAAAGTCCACATTGGTATTGTTTGTGGTGCATTTGATCTTCAATACTTCATCTGATTCCACATTTCTATCGTTGAGTATTTTAATACGTAACGTTTTGAGAGATTCCTTTGCTTCAAACGTTATAGATGTGTTTTGATGGATGTAATCAGTAGCGTGTGTTGCAGTGTCATCCATTGTTGTACAACTTAAAAGGAAGAAAGCATATGCACATTGACAGTGAAATTAAACGATATATATCAGAATGGAGATTGGACCTAGTGAGAACGAACTAAACCACAATTAGGTTTCTTTAAAGCTACAATGAACCACTCATTCGTACCGTGTCTTTCCCAACTGGTTTGATACCGTCAGTGCCAAAACCAATATTAAAGAAAAAATGATTGTTTTGATTGTCTATTTTTTATTTCTTTGCTTGTTTTGACTCTACGACCATCCAACCGATTGAAAAACATCTTCAAAGCACTGCTTCCTATTCCCTTTGCAGCATTGTGCGAGAGTAGAAGGAGGTAATCTATCCAGTGAGTTATCATAGGGGATGCACTTTTTTCTTCAGTTATGAAGCAGTACTTACTAAATGTGAGTGGTATACGATAGTGCTCCAGTTCGGTTGAATACAATAGTTGCATTTCCATCTTGTTCATTAACTGTGTCATTCTTGCAGTCAATATCAACTGAAATGCAGTTCATGGTGAATGTTCAAAAAATGAGTTGGAGCCCATTGTCATATATTACCACCGCGTGCATAATTACGCGTCCAGCCAGACTAAAGTATCGATTGGGATTTGGTCAATAGGCTACCGGGAAGCCAGCAAAGTGTACAGACATTGTATAGAAAACTCCGCCTCTGTCTGGATTTTTGGTAGCCTATTCACCAAATTCCCAATCGAGACTTTAGTCTGGCGGGCGGACGCGTAGTTTTGCACACGGTGGTAAGTATAGGAGTATATCAAAATGTATTTTTCCTGTACGGTTTTGCTATCTTTACTTGGCAAGAACACATGAAAAAAGTTTTAGTTTGGAAGGCCCAATCATAACAAACTTTATTGACACACTAGTGTGAACGTAGCTACACTCAAAAATAAGTGAAAACTTTTTACTGGACATGAGCAGTGATGTTTCTCAGTATTTGTCAACTGAAGGACTTACCGTCATCGTCCTTTATTTCAACTGTCAGGTTGTTAGTCATACAAGATGGTAGAAAGTCAACTTTGGTATCGTTTGTGGTGCAGTTGATCTTGAAAATTTCATCAGATTCCACATTTCTATCGTTTTGTATTGAAACAGTGAATGCATCTGAGGATTCATCTGGACCAAAGGTGATTGACGTGTTTTGGTAGATGTAATCAGTAGGGTGGATTGCAGTGTCATCCAATGTCGTACAACTAAAAAAATGGAGAAGGTCAGCATCAGAGACTGCAGTGACCTAAAATACTTCATCAGTAGTGACCATTCCATTAATTTAGAGGGTATTTCAAAAACAATATTGGCTTACGAAAAAAGTCGAAACGTGTCGGATTGTCACGATCCGTCAAGGTTTTTCACTGGCCTCTGTTAAGGAACGGCTTGAAATTTATAAGTGTCTTTAAACTAATTAGCATATTTTTTTAAAAAAAATATTGGGTTACGAAAAAAGTCGAAGCGTGTCGGATTGTCACGATCTGTCAAGGTTTTTCACTAGCCTCTGTCAAGGAACGGCTTGAAATTTGTAAGTGTCTTTAAACTAATTAACATATTAAAAAAAGTGTTAGAAGGTGTTAAAGTGTTAAAAAGTGTTAGAATAATGGCGTCCTCTCTCATACCTTCACGTTTGTATTTTGTTTTAAAATTACTTGGAGACAAGTTTTTAGTTATGTCTGATTTGATATCAGCGGTTAAAAGTTATGTTTATAAAACGGAAAGTGCCGTCTTGCAAGACGCTGAAAGTGTCATAAAGCTTAAGTCAGAGTGTGAAAACACTCTGTACTTCTGTCCGGACCTGCGAAATGACTGGGCTGCTGAATTCAAAGAGTTCCATGATTTGGCGTTGAAAAATTTGTCGTTCGGTTATTTCCTTCGGCATTTTTAAATCGTGTGACTTCTCCGACTGCCAGAATGCGAGTGCAATAGATAGCACCGGAGACTTGTAAGTCGACTGCCCCGTAACAATACAATCGGCCCTTTGGGATTTAAGCGGTATGCTCTGATTGGGTAATAACTAGCGATAGCGCATAGGGATACTAAAGCGGCATTTCATTAGTATCCTTATGTCACTTTGTTGTGTCAATCAATTATAAGAAAACAATAAGAACTTGTTATATTGATTTGTCTTTCAACTTGTCGGCAATGAATAAAGCAAAATAATGAAATTTAGTTTGATTAGGAATCGAGATAACAAAGGAATGAGAGAAAATGGCACCTATACACTGAACTCATACAAACACTGAAGGATGTGAAACTGTAAAGGGGTTGCTATTAATGTCATTAGGTATACGACTAAAGCTGCCGAAGTAACCGTCAAAAACTGAGTATGATAATTGAAAAGTGTTACGATCCGTCAAATTCCATGTTAAATATTCATAGACTCTTCGAATATTTCCGATGGGCCATAAAAATCCTTAAAACACTGTCGTATTGTGACGATCCCTCTAAGTTTATCTTAATAAACATTTGATATATTTGACACCGCTCAACTTCCTATAAAAAATCAGATCATAATTGTTGCCTCAACAACTGAAACAATCCATAACTGTTGTGTCGTTTTCAAATAAGTCATTAATCCAGTACGCTCCCGTTTGAACAACAATCGAGTCAAATTACAATCAAACTGACACTGTTCCTACAAAAAAATTTTCCTACAAAAAAATTAAACTTAACAAAAAAATTAACAATTAAACTACTCATTGGGGGAGGGTGTTTTTCCAATTTGTGATTCAACGACAAGCTGGACTTCCGGTTTGTCAGTTCGCCAAAGAGCTTTGTCGATCTGTGTCAGGTTGTATGTATCGGACATGTATGGATTAATTTACCATTAATCATCAATGACGTACAATGGAATACTGGAAAAGCACATACATTATTCACAAAATATCTATACAACAGTGCTTACTAAATGTGAGTGGTATACGACAATGTTCCAGTTCGGTTGAATACAATGGTTGCATTTCCATCTTGTTCGTTCACTGTGGCATTCTTGCAGTCAATATTAACTGAAATCCAATGCATGATGTTACATGTAGGTTAGCAAAGTTAATCCAAGACAAATTAAGACTGATTAACACAAAAAAAATATGGGATCCAGCGATGTGCAAACGTTTTTCACGTGATACGCATAGATTTACATCATGACCAATTTCAAGATGGCATTTAGGTACCGGCTATATCATTTATCGCTTGGGGCCGCGGGATTGCATCATGAAAGATATGTTTTCGCTTACCGTCATCATCCTTTATTTCAACTGTCAGGTTTTTAATCAAACATGATGGTAAAAAGATGACTTTCAAGTCGTTTGTAGTGCAGTTAATATTCAGAACTTCATCAGATTCCACACGTCTGTCGTTTACAATTTCAATACTTAACGTCTTCCTGGAATCACCCGGTTGAAACGTGATAGGAGTGTTCTGATGGATGTAATCAGCAGACCGTTTGGCAGTACCATCCTTTGTTGAACAACTGAATTTTAAAAGTGACAGAAGTTAATAGCCAGTACACAAACGTCAGTCACTCCTAGACTATATTTGATAAGCTATATTTGATTGCTGTTGTTACATGATTAAATTAGACTATTGTTCATTAGAATAATTTGACATGGGAAACGAAGTACGTTTTTTAATTTACTCTGAGACAATTTCCTAAGCGTAGTACGTACTTTTATAGAATGTTGAGTCGGCGACAAGCTTTCTTTATAACATAGCTACAATCTTGCGCGCGCTGTGATTGGCCAGAAAGCTATGAACTATTTGCCCATGGGCTGCACTGCGCGTGCACTATCTTCGTCATAGTCTTTTTCAAATCGTTCGTTTTTAAGATGGTGACACATATAAAGCGCGCTCAGATTGGCTGAAAAATCTATGAACTATTTCCCCATGGGCTGCACGGCTCCGTTTTTAATGTTCTAGGCTCTGTTATAAATCAATTAGACAACAGAAAGCCGCTTGCTCATTGCGTTATAGACGCACTTGAGAAAACATAAAGAACTCTTAACAAACGCCTCGTGCCACTCTTACGTTTGTTAATCGTTCTTTATATTTTCTCTCGTGCGTCTATAACGCCATGGGCGCGCGGCTTTCTGTTGTCTAATTGATAAATAGCATATACATATAACTGGATAGCATCGACATATATTTAAAATATGCCGTGAAATTCATAAATGATGGAAACCGTTACATATACGATATGACTCATTATGTTTATGCCGCACTAATATGTACAACCATTTTTTTACTTTTTACAATTTGCTTTATATATTTACACTTACTATATGTTGGTCGTATATTGTACAACTTCACTCGTGTTGAAGACTATGGTTGCATTTCCATCCTGTTCGTTGACTATGACACTTTGGCAGTCAATATCAACTACAATAAAATATATCGTAAAACCCTCAATGTGCATTTTAGACTTAAGGAAAAAAAAGACGGATCTACTGACGAAAACTGGACAAACAAATCAACTCACATACAGGGAACAAAAGAGTTGTACATCCGTACCAAACAACTCTCTCCTTTGCGAGCCGAAATTGCTCAAACAACTTTCACTGTAATTATGGTGTCACAAAGGAAAGGAGTGGTACCTCTTGAAAAAAAAACAATTTATAATACTACTAAAATCTCATCTTACCTTTTGGACAATCTGTTGCTGTCGTAAATGTCTTGCTGGTAGTACCTCCATAGCCGTTTCCCTGTTTCACATATAGCAGAACAGATATAAATGATAAGCCAAAATTTTATTTGAGAACAATGGAGGTCACGTGATTAGGGGGGTTAGCACACTCCGGTGAAAACTGCATGGGGTTGGGGCTAGTTCAAACCTGGAGTCTATGCACCGATTTTGGGGTTGAATATATTTTCAAATTAAAGTTAGGCTTAAGGTATAGCTGAGGGTGTTGTAGTTTCGGGTTCGCTAAACTGAATTTATTGACTAGTAGTCTATAGCAACGAGCTCACATAAACAAGACAAAATGGTGGTTACAAGCAAAGGCGCCAAGAACCTAATTAACATATTGACAAATATGGGCATGTGACGTAGGGTCACGACATCCCCTCTCTTCTGCAACAAAGCACGAAGTGCAAATGAGAAAGCTAATATAATGTCAATGTCTCTATTGATACTAACATAATCAAGGTAAATGTAATGTCTCGGTGCAGTATACTGCAAATAATACATATCTGATTAATAACATCTTAACTAGAGTCACTTTTAATAGTCACTTATAAGTTCAACTTGTCAGGTGGCTTGACTGTGCGACTGGAGCGGCGAAGTACTGGTGTAGGTTGGGTATCCATGGGTGGCATGGTGTTCAATGAAGGGGATTCTTCATCCTTGATGCAAGGTGGCTTTTCCTGATCTGCCTGTTGGTATCCAGTTGGTGGAGACACTGCTGAAACTTGGTTACCATTGCTGATATGGAGCTTCTCTCCAGTAGGACGTATGTGTCTACGATTCCTGATGAGGGTACCACCATAACTCATGTTAACAACATATGAGCGGGGTGATGGATGGGGGTTGGTGATGGAGCTTGTACTATGCCTGGTTCCCATTTGTGACTTTGGGGGTCAAGAACACGGACTGAATCATGTGGACAAAGATGAGGCAAAGTTTTGGAGGTCTTGTCATAGTATCCCTTTTGGTTATCCTGCCTTTCTTGTAGTTTGATGTTTGCATCATGGACTGGGGCACTGAATAGAGCAGGCTTGGACACGGCTGGGAGGTTTGACTGGTATACTCTAGAGTTCAACAGCTCTGCAGGTGATGGGAGGTTGTGATCCAGTGGAGTGGTTCTCAAACATAGCATTGCTAGATGTGGGTCTGCTCCAGATTCTCTGCATTTCTGCAGGAGGTTTTTGACAATTCCAACATTCCTTTCTATGAAACCATTTGCTTGTTTGTAATAAGGACTTGTGACACATGAATGAAACCATATGTCTGACTGAAATTGTGGAACGCAGCTGAAGTGAACTGTGCATCATGACCAGTGACAAACTTACTTGGAATTCCGTGTTCTTCAAATATGGCCTTTAGGTGTGCAATAACAGTGGTCGACTGTATGCGAACTACTGGAAACTTGCTGAAGTAGTCACAGACGAGTAAGTATGAGGAGTTGTTCCAGAAGAATAAGTCTGATCTCAAAGTGTGCCATGGCCTTTGCGGAATATCGTGGGGCATGAGAGGTTCTTTAGTGTTCATGTTCTGGTTGTGTCGGCAAGGTGGACAGCTCTTTACCATGTCTTCAATGTCTGCATTGATGTTTGACCAGAACACTGATCCCTTAGCTCTGAGCTTGCATTTTTCTGCACATTGGTGGGCATAATGGAGTTTCTGGAGAACCTCTTGTTGCAAGGTCTTTGGGACGACGATACGTGTGCCTTTTAAAATTACTCCATCTGTGACTGTGAGCTTATCACGATAGTTCCAGTAAGGATACAGGTGAGGGGGACATTCTGCTCTCTTTTCTGGCCAGCCTTCGGTGATGACTTGACGAAGTGTCTGTAGTGTCAGATCTTTTGCTGTTTCATCTTGAATCTGTTTTACTCTGGTTGGACTTGCATTTAGGTGCATGTGGATCTCGTGTATTGTTACATCAAGACCAGATATTGTGTCACCTTGACAAGGGTTCAATCGTGACAGAGCATCAGCTAAGGGAATGTCTCTTCCAGGGACATACTTAATTTGAACATCATATTTCTGTATTCGCAGCATCATTCTTGCGATGCGGGGTGGGGCACTTGCCAGGTGTTTCTTGAAGATGGCTGCTAAAGGTTTGTGATCAGTTTCGACGATTACGGGCCGACCATATGCGTAGTAATGGAACTTTTCAAGGCCGTGCACAACTGCAAGCATCTCTCTCTCTATGTTAGAATATCTGCTCTCAGTTTCTGTTAGGAGCTTGCTTCGGTACTCTACAGGGCCCTTATCCTGAAGGAGGGTTGCACCAAGACCTCGCTGAGATGCATCCACTTGCATGGTAACTGGCTTACTGCTGTCAAAGTACTGGAGTGAGTTAGGTGATGCAATCATTGTCTTGATCTCATCTACTGCAGACTGGTGTTCTGGACACCATTTGAAGGTGCTACTCTTCTTGGTCAGGTCCCATAGGATTGCAGCTTTGGAAGCTAAGTTTGGTATGAAACGACAGGTACTGTGTCATGCCAAGGAAGGTTTGAAGGTCTGTGAGACTTGCTGAAGGGTCCATGTTTTTGATGGATTCAACCTTGCTTGGGTCAAGCTTAAGGCCATCCGCACTGATGATGTGTCCAAAGAAGGGAAGCTCTGTGCAACCAATCCTGCATTTGTCAGGGTTGAACTTGAGACCAGTCTCACGAGTACGTTCCATTACTGCCTTGAGGTTGTCATCGTGTTTACTGCGGTCGCTTCCATAGACAACAATGTCATCAGCGATACCAGTCACTCCTGGGAGGTCGCCGAAGGTCTCGTCAACGTTTTTCTGGAAGATGTCTTGGGCACAGATGAGGCCGAATGGTAGCCTCAGAAGCCTGTACCTGCCATGAGGCGAGTTGAAGGTGGTGTAGATTGAACTTTCATAGTCGAGCTTTATATTCCAGTACCCGCTGCGGGCATCTACTATGGAATAATACTTAGATCCACTCAGCTTTGAGAGCACTTCATCAAGTGTCGGTGTGTAATGGTGTGGGCGTTTGATGGCTTTGTTTAAGTCCTTTGGGTCGAGACACAAGCGTAGAGAACCATCCTTTTTAGTAGTGCAAACGAGGGAGTTAACCCAATCAGTGGGCTCATCCACTTTAGCAATGATTCCCTGTTCGACAAGGGATTCCAGTTCCTTGCGCAGGGGTTCCCGTAGGGCTTCTGGGACCCTCCGTGGGGGGTGTACTACAGGAGGTACATTGGGATCCAGTGTTATGTGGTATTCTCCGTTAAAACATCCTATGCCTTGAAAGCAATCAGCATACTGTTGAAGTAGTGCCATCTTGGCTTCTTGGTCACTGGCAGGGCTCTGTGTCTGCTCTGTCTCGCTTGGTTGGCCTTGTTCCACATGGAGGCTGTAGTTGAGAGTGACTAACTTCATGTCGGTGCATGTTGGTAGACCTACGCTTGGTCCAGCGGTGTTGACTACATGGAATGGCTGAGGGCTGGATTGGCCATTGTGTGATAAGGTGAGTGTACACATACCAAAGTGCTGTATGGAATTTCCACCATATGCTGTAATTCTTGTTGATGATGGAGTTAGACCAAGGGGTTTACCAGTGGGGTCGCAAGGGGACGATGGGTGTAACATCTTGTAGGTGCTTGCTGGGATGACATTTCCTTCTGCAACGGTGTCTATTTTACACAAAAGTGTCGCTTCACCCAGCTCAGCATCAACCTGCATTTCAAGTACTGCTTCACTGTTACTTTGTGACATATTGTCTATGGACAGAGAATGAAAATACAGTTGAGGCATTTCAGGGGCTGTTTCAGCACTGAGGCTGTCAGTGTCTAGGGTGTGTACTTGCTTTTTTGGCTCATTTTGGCTAGGTTGTGGATCATTCCTTCCTTTTGGGGGCCTTGGGGGCTTTTTCGAGCGGCAAACCTTTCCCCAGTGGTTAGGTTTTCCACATTGGTTGCATTGTGTGCCGTAAGCAGGGCAAGAGGATTTTTGAGATCTATCATGGGTTGTACCACAGTTCCCACATAGCTGTTTATCATTTTGTAACTGAGCTTTCAGTGGTTTTGAGTGCATGTTCTTACCTAAGGCATGCACAACTGTAGTATTTATGCCTCTGTTGATATCTTGGAGCTGAGAACTAGTTGCTTCCTCAGTCCTGGCTATGTCAATAGCTTTAGTGAGAGTTAAGGAAGCATCATATTCAAGCAATTTAGCTTGTACACGTGGGCGGCTAGACCCAAAGATCAAAGCACCAATGATATGTTCGTCTACATTGGTATATTTACATTCATTAACGAGTACTCTGACCTTTCTTATGAATGAGTCTACCGTTTCATCCTGCTCTTGTCTTAGGGTTCGTAGCTTGTATCTTGCAAGGCGGAAATTGCTTTTAGGGGCCACGTATTCTTCAATTTTTTTCCAGTAGGTGCTTAACTTCTTCTTCTCGTCACTCGTGAGAGACCAAGTGGAGACCAGTTCAATCCCTTCTTCACCAGACCAGATTTGGAGATAACTAATTTGTTCCTCCTCGGTTTTGCCCTTCAGGGGCCCACAAAAATATAACTCACATGTCGCTTTAATTTTTTTTAGAGCTTGAGGGACATCTGAGGCGTGCCAGTCCATACGAGGACTTGGAAGACCAGCGAGTTCGGCCATTGCTTCGTTGTGCGTTGTTTAGTTCGTCCTGACTTGCGTTGAAGACGAAAAATATTATACCGACCTGGTATTTGGTACTCGAAACGTAGATGAGAGGTGAACTCTTTATCTTGATTTTTCGAGCCACTCTGACACCATGTTGTAGTTTCGGGTTCGCTAAACTGAATTTATTGACTAGCAACGAGTTCACATAAACAAGACAAAATGGCGGTTACAAGAAAAGGCGCCAAGAACCTAATTAACATATTGACAAATATGGGCATGTGACGTAGGGTCACGACAGAGGGTAGGTCTGAAAGTTAGGGACAGCCTAAGTTTAGGGTTTGTCAGGTTGTGACAAGCAGTTTTTGGGCAAGGGTACCCCACAGATTAACTTAGCTCCTCACCCTAACTACAACCTTCTATATCAATGTAGCTTAACTTATCTACTTTTGCAAATGACCACCACCTGAAGTTAGTCATCATGCCATTTTCACCATTAGCCTAGATATTAACCAACATCCATGACCCTCCCCCTTAGTTGTAGATAAAGTACTCACTTCTCACTGAAATACTGAAGATATGTAGCTTTAAGAGGTCTCTGTATGAGTTGTTTTGGAATCCAAAGCATCGGAATTCAAACACTTAACTAGTTATTTTCAGTTAGTGTTACACATGCTTTTTAATACTTACTCCATCTTGCGCCTCGGTCACAGCCCTTATACTGATATTGTAGGTAGTACCAGGCTCTAACGGTTGGTTGTAGGTACCATTGTAGTATTTACCATCACCAATGGTAAAGTTAGAAACAACAGCAATAAACAAAACCAACGACTGAGAACTACCAAGCTTTTTAACTTGTAGTTTATAACCTCTGATGAGAGAAAAATGCTACTTAGCACTGAATCTTTTCTATTTTTATGAGTCCTTCGACTTACTTTATCAACTTGTTTTCAGCTTCGTTTTTCATGTGGGTTGTGGTAAGTTGAAAAGTACAGTTCTCTGATGAACCGTTTTTTACAGTAACGTTTGGCGCTGAGGCTGCAATAAAACAAGAATATATCACCATCAAGATAAGTTGTTATTGTTCTCTCTATTACTCACTTACTTATATTCATTTCGGGAAAATACTGAAGCGTATGTGAACTGAATCTAGAGGTGTATCATTAAAATTAAACTGTACAGTAAAAATGGTCTTTCGATCAGTGTTAACACGGCTCCGTTCTACATTAAAGAACAATTTTTGATAAAACCCTTTCTCGATATGTAGAAGTGGTATGGGTTTGTAGGCGGTCCGGGGTTTTTTCGTCCATTTGATTTTCGTATCGAAAGAAAAATGGAAAATTGAAGTTGAAATCAATTTTTGATTTTTGATTATAGTTTTAAACCTCGTTTTGATGGATTTGTTCAAGAGAAATATTGGGATTTCCAGGAATTTTTTAAAAAAGTAGCATTAGATTTTTTCAAAATCGACTATTTAGAAAATTGAAAATCAAAACGACCATTTTCTCCCAAATAGGGTAGGATTCCCTTCGAGTCTCCCCCTTTGAGGTGGGGGTGGGGGTGGGGGGGGGGGGGGGGGGGGGAGTGCGTCAAGCAAGCAAAATGGCGTCGTCAAAAACGTTATGAACTACTTAGTGAATTAAGCACTGTTTACCTCTCGGACTGAAATCTATAACAGCTACAAGCTAAGATACAAGGGTGACCATCAAGTACGAGATGGGAATATTTAGAATATTCAGTAGTTGCCCTTGTCTTCAGTGTTTACGAGTCTTTAGTACTGGTCATCAAAATTTTATTTAAGGAATAAAAAACGGTTTACCGTGTTTGATAGCCTGATCAAAACACGCGTGATACTGGGAGAACACTACGCTCTCTCGTGTTCTTCCAACATCACGCGTGTTTTGATCAGGCTATCGGACACGGGAAACCGTTTTTTTATTTCTCTTATAAAATAACTAACACGCAAATAGACGAAAATAGGAAAAAGAAAACACTGGAGAAAATACAAATTGATGTGAGCGTGTTTGACACTCTCATCAAACACGGGTTTTCAGCCAATCAGAGCACGCGTTATATAAGAGTTATTTTATAATAAATTATATACTTAGGAATTATGATCGATATTAAAAATCTTACATGGTGTGATCATATCAATACTACTTGTAAAACGATTGCTAAAAATACTGGTATCTTGTCAAAGTTAAGGCACTATGTTGACTTGGAAACATAACGTATTTTTCTTTATTATAGTAAACTATAGTAAGATACTAGGATTTCCACAACTAAGACGTCATGAGATATTAGCCAATCACTGAGCGAGGTTGAATGATGCGACCTTTGTGATTTTCGCGGTTATCGAGGTAGCTTGACAAGAAAGCAGTCAGCGAGTTTAAGTTTGTTCCCGAGCAAAGAAGTCTAAATTAATACACGGTGGATTCGTCAGATTCAGAATATAATCAACAGATTTTTTGGCGTTGGCAATGAAGACATAGTGCCTATTTTAGAAAAAAACACAACGAAAAAAACAAAGCAAGATATGGCACTTTTGATCGCCTTCCTTCAAAAGTCACAAAACGAGAGCCGTGAAGTACATAAAATCCCGCCACACATGCTTGACTCGTACATCAGCAAGTTCCTCTTATCTGTTAGAAAACGCTGAATGGAGACAACTACGAGCCCACATCCCTCAGAGGAATGGTTTCTATCTTTGAAAGATATGTAAAAAGACACCACTACGCTGAGTCGTTCATCAAGGACGAGCTTTTAAACAGACCCGTCAAGTCCTTAAATCCAAACAAAAACAACTAAAACGCTTAGACAAGGGTAATAAGCTACAAGAAGCTTCCCCTCTAACTTCAGAAGCGATTTATATCCTTTACTCATAAACACTTTGTGGTTCAACAATTCTTTGCACTTCGGTGTACGGGCTGTACGGGGTGGAAAATAGCAACAACATCTGAGATAGGGAGATGTGACACTAAAAACTGACAGTGCAGGCAAAGAATACCTGGAATACTCAATCGAGAGACAAACTAAAACACGCCCTGGAGACACCCCACGAAATATAAGGTCTACAAAGACTGTAGATTGTAGACTGTAGACTGTAGACTGTAGACTCTTTGATTCAGCCAGAGCGAAAACAAGGTTTATCGTGGCAAAAGATCTCAAGACACTCTTCATGCTGACTCGCCGTTTTACCTGTCAGTTGTGGAAATCCTAGTATCTTACTATAGTTTATATAATAAACAGAATACACTGTAAAAACTGTTTGATTGAAACTTTCAATTTAACTGGTTGCTATACCAAAACAATTTGGTTGTTTTAACCAAAACAGTTTTGGTAGCGACAACATTACCAATTTGTTTTTGGTTGAAACTGAACCATTATGTTTGGTAAAACTAAAAACAAATCCAGCACTTATAACTGACCAATTTATTTTTGGTTAAAATGACGACCATTTCATTTGGTAAAATTTCATATAAAATTCAATAAATAAAAGGTTTTTCAGGTCGAATAAAACAATACTGATTGTACTACAGTACAGTAACTATACAAGTACAAAAATGTAGTATGTGTGATACAGTACAATTGGCGCCAAAAGCCCTCTAAGTCCTCCTCACAATCGATTACAGACGTCTACATCGAGAAAAACCTGTGTAAAAACCCTTTGTCGTACGCAGGGCCGTAGCAAGGGGAGGGGCAATGGGGGCGCTCGCCCCTCCAATAATTTTTCAACGGTTTTTAAATTTTTAAATTTTAAATTTTAAATTTTAAATGAAGACAATATTCAAATGTCCTATATATAACCCATTGCTACAGAATTTAATGTAAAAAGTTAATACAGTTCTAAGCTGACCATGTCGACGAATATTAGTCGAGACTGATGGAACTGTAGAATGGTATTCTCTTAGATATGCTGGCCTGTATTTAAACTCACATTCCAAAGGAATGATTGAAGGTCAGCGCTGGTCTCTGGGCTTTCGCTGCCATCTTCAAACAGACTCCAAAAATAACAGAATTAGTAAAACCTATGAAATTACTTAATATTCTCACTATTTACAACAGCGAAATGTAATTTTGTTACGTTACTTTTGAATAATTTTCTAGATTTGATTGATAATTGATGAAGTTTATACCTTCTACATCTGTGGTTAGATTCGTATATCTTGGGGACCAGTCATTATTTATCGCCTGGGGGGGTGGAGGATTTTAGGGGGAATCACTTGATTTTTGTCGGGGAAAATGGGGAATCTGCACTCGTTCAATATCATACTGGAAGGGATGATCACAACTGATAAACAATAACTCTTGTATCGAGCGAGCCGTCAATTCTTATCTTTGAAACACAGTCCAAAAAGTATGCGCTGAGCGGCTTCGCAAGTAATATTCTCATCCTCATTAATTATTCACGAGGTATCTGGCCAATCATTGTTCGTAATTCGTACCACGTGCAGTAACTGGAAATCGTAGGAAGTCTATACTAGGCGTACTGAATTAATTTTGTTCAAGTCCTAGGACTGAATTAATTTTGTTCAAGTCCTAGGACTGAATTAATTTTGTTCCAGTTACTCCTACTGATTTAATTTCTCAGATAATTTCAAAGTCCAAGTTATTGAAATTCTTATAAACAAATAGAAATGGTAAACTATGTTTAGAATTTAGTGAAAAAAATCTATGACAAATTTCACCTCAAGAAGCGAACTCCCAACCTTCCGCCTATTGCCCACTGCCTTAAACCATTGCACTACTGACTTTCCGATACGAAGTTTCGGAGGATAAAATAATTTTAAATGTTATGAATCAAGCTGATTAGGATTAAAATAAACAGCAGACAGAGAATTTGAATAGCTTTTGTTTCAAATGCCCGTTTGGGTATTGGAGAACAATAATTAGTGCCCAATGTATTCGAAATTATGTAAATCTGAAATCATGCATGAAGTAGCCGTCGCAAATGATAAAACCAATATATTCCTGTAGATTTTATTTTCCTCATCATTTTTCCCTCCCGAATAATTAATGAGGATGAGAAGTAATTCCAAGTCCTCCAATTCGGACTGGACGGGATTTCAAGTCCTTGCAATTAGTTCCAGTCCTCGGCTGCGCCTCGGACTGGAACTAATTGCGCGGACTTGAAATCCCGTCCAGTCCTCATTGTCGGACTTGAAATATTACTTCCATATCAACTTCATGGTTGAAAAGTGGTACTTTTTTCGGGAAATCTAAAGATGGTACCTACATTGCTATTAAAATACAATCGAGCTCTTGACGACTGACTACATCACGTTTCGTTCCCCCACAAAATAAGTTGAAAAAAATCAATTTTGTAAAAAAATGGCCAATCAGTTTTGCAAAGTGGCTCGCACTTTGTGCTCAATGTAGCTATATATATCACTGGCCCAAGAGAAACATCCCAAAACAACTTAGAAACGGTGGTTGAGAACTCCTTTCAGTACCGAAATTCGTGCCGAGCGGCTCGCGCTTCGCGCTCGCTGTAGCTTAATGTTGTATTCTCCCTTATTATATGATTGAGTCTGTTTTCTTTGTTATTCATAGGACTTTATATCACTAAATTCACGATGATTATATATTCAAGGGTTTTATATAGAGCTTCTCCGGGATGTATCTGTATAAATCACTTGAATTTATAATTACCGGGATTTATCTAGATACATCACTTGAATTTATAATTTCGTTCCATACTTCCTTAGATGATTTATGTGTGGACATCAAGACTTAGAAATTTTCTTAGAATATATACTAAGTAGCGATTTTTGGTGGAAAAAAAGTCTTTGATAAATGACAGAGATTCGAACCCGAGACTTTCTGCACTCCTATACCCGCTTTTAACCACTATACTACTGAGCTAACTGATGGAATATTCTCAACAAAAAATCTTTTGTGTGTTATCATGAAGGTCGTTAGTGTTTCTCTGAATAGAATTTAAAAACAATTATTTAAGGTTTCCTTCTGGGAATTCGGTAACAATGATCTAATTAGTGATTGTCTTTTTGAATCGCTTTTGTGTGAAAACCTCCTCAATCATATAATAAGGCAGATAAATACCTCGAAGCTCGGCTTTTATCCATATACATCCCGAGGGCCTACGGCCCTCGGGATGTATATGGCTAAAAGCCTCGCTTCTCGGTATTTATCCCTTCCATATCACCTACAAAAAGATCAGGTTATGAGTACGATTTGAACATCAAAAAACATGCAAGTTTGACTACCATCCAAACGAAGGCTGCGTATTAACATTGTTATCATTAACAACTACTTTTCTGGTGGAGGGGGGATCGTGAAAAGTACAGTCCTCATTAAGGAGATCATCAAAATGCTGGAGTGAATTACAGGGATCAGATGAATTTCACTGAGTCGCAACAAAAATCCTCCACACCCCCAGGCTCGCGAACAAGGGGAGTCACGTGCACGCTAGGACCCTACGGATACGCCCACACATAAAGCATCACGTGGTGCAAATTTACTTTTGTCATGTGACTTGAAATCCCAAAAGCCCCCCCAATAATTTAGACCTCGCTACGGCCCTGGTACGTAACTTTCTTTTATCTTGTTTCGTTGTGTCCTTTTAGTAGTTTTTAGCTCCAATAACAAATGAAAAACATCCAACAACAACAACTTTGTTAAATAAAACACATCTTTTCTCTTCCAATGAATTATTAGCCAGCGTTAAGTCAAGTCAGCGGTCAACGCACAGGAATCCCGTACATTTTTCACAATAAACCAATGAAAACACGGTATTTAATCACGTGGGTAATTTGAATGCCGTTGCTGTTACGCGGTCATTTTGAGTGAACGTTGAAAGTACAAGGAGGTAATTAAGCGAATATTTCTACAAAAACCTTTATTTTGAGCCTAAAATGTAGCCTACATTAATCTCAAATTGTCGGAGAAAGATTGAGAAAGTTTTAATACATGGTTCGAAAGAAGAACAAGCTTCGTCAGACTAGAAATAGTCAGTTATTCTACTCTGAAGTCGCCGAAGTCGCTGGTAAGTTGAAATGCTATATAGAAATATTTACTCTACAAAAAGTCAACTTTTAAACCTTCTTATAGGCAGGAAGGTCATAAAGGAGAATCCTTTTAGGATAGCCATGTTTTGATTTCACTATGACAGGAATATGATTGTTCTTTCGAGTAAATCAGCTCGGATATTAACTACGCGTAGCCTGCACATTGAGTTGTGATTATAAATGTTAACTTACTAATTAACTTCTGAAAAAAATACAAAAACGGTTAAAAGGAGAAATTATATACATTTAAAATCACAAAAATATGTGTGGAGTTATTGTTTATTAGTCATTTTCAAATGATTACACGTGTTCAGTATGTTTTGCTAAACACTACTGACATTAGAAAATATACATCAAATTGGTTTGAAGTTTTAGACCAAGTTATATATCATGCATAATTGTAAGCGCCATGGATGGCAGCACTTTGGACCTCTCTTGAAATTTCTTATAGTTTTAGTGATTTTAAGCAACAGAAGTTTTACCGCGAGGTATACTTCATTCCAAGTGCCTTCTGTACTGTTTGGTTTAATCGTAAAACGAGTGGGTCTGCATACATGTTTAGGCGTAAATCTTGACGAAAAGCTTTCTTTTGAAAATCATATTGAATACATCTGCAAAAAGGCGAGCGCGGGTGTTGGAGCCATAAAGTGCATAAAGCCCTTTGTTCCAATAGGCTCTTTAACAACACTCTATAAAGCACTTGTCCAGCCCTACTTCGATTATTGTTCCCCCTTATGGGATACTTGCAATAAAACTCTCAAAGACAAGCTACAAAGGGTACAAGCCCGTGCGGCTAGGGTGATCACAAGTGCTTCATATGACGTTCGATCAGCAGACTTGCTTCAAAGGTTAAACTTAAATACTCTTGAAAGCAGATGGAAACAATTAAAATTATCATTTTTATATAAAATATTAAATGACCAAGCTGCACCTAATTTAGCAAAGCTTTTCGTCAAAATGAAAGAAAATGAAAACCTCAGTTATATATTAAGAAATTCCGCGACTGATCTAGCACTTCCAGGGCCTAAACGAAACTTTTTGAAAAGAAGTTTTGGATATAGCGGCGCTGCCCTGTGGAACAGCCTACCAAAAGAGGCTAAACAAGCAAGCTCTCTTAGGCTGTTTAAGAGAAGTATAACCTCCTTTTGCTCGTGATCTGGGGTTGTGCTGTTTTATACTTTTCAAATATATATGTTTGCTTTTATCATTATTATACAGTGTTTTTTATATCAACTAATATCAAAACGATTGATGTACATATAACTAATTATTATTATATATTCTTATACTACGCCACATTTGGAAACCAGCGCACATACATACGTATGTAGCGTTGAACTGTTTAGCGTGATTAAATAAAGTTCATCATCATCATCATCACCTATATATCAAAGAAATTCTACAAATGTTCGCTCGAAGTACTTTGCTACGTGTGGGCCGAGAATCATTGCATAATGATGTCTTGAAACGTCTTCCAGATCAAGTTTTCAATCAACTGAAAGTACTTGGCTTACTAAGGACAAGCAGAAAGTGTAGATCTGGTCGTTCGTTCCACCAGAAAGCCCTGAAATTTGAAAACAGAATCGATTCTTGGATTTCTGATAGGCGCCATTGTGTTGGTTATGGTAATTACGGATGGCTTTCGCGCTCCCCTGGGATCTCCACAAGAACAACATCGAATCTGATTAATATCAAACCGGCTACTTCTGGGCCGCCTAAGAAACAAATTATTCCTTCTTGCATGGTTGTAAATGCTCGCTCCATGGTCAAACCTGACGCATCCTCTGCTCTTCAAGCTGAATTATACAACAAGAAAATCGACATCTGTTTCATCACCGAAACCTGGCTCCATAGTAATGTACCATCGCATCTAATATGCCCAAAGGATTACATCATCTTAAGGAAAGATCGTTGTGACGAACGAAATGGAGGTGGTGTTGCTATTGTCTGTAGAAAAGACTGGAGCGTCAAATTTCGTGACTACCATAACATATTAGAATGTTTATGGTGCGAAGTTAACACATCCAGCTCGAAATACTACGCAGCGGTTGTTTGCCACCCTCCAGATCCGGTGTACCCTGAAGGCGACCTGCTACGACATCTGTCTGACTCCTATGAAGCTATAATGTCGTCTGAGCCTGATGCCAAAGTTATCATTGCAGGTGATATTAATCAACTAAACATCCGGGACCTAGCAAGTCAACACAACCTTGTGCAGATGGTCAAAAAGCCTACGAGAGGGCAGAAAACGTTGGATGTGTTCCTAACTAATCGACCTCATGTCTGGAAACCTACAACATGTGTGTTCAAGAGCCTCATAAGGTCAGACCACTTGGCTGTGATTATCTCATCACAGTTTCTAGCCAAGCCTGTGAGAAAGACTGTGTACATCAGGGACGTCAGAGAACATCGTAAATTAGAGATGGATCGAAAGCTAGTCGAGTGTGATTGGTCCAATGTATATAACTGTGACAACGCTGAGGACATAGTTAATCAACTGAACAACACCTTGTCAATGTTGTTCGATGAGTGCTTTCCAAAAATAAAGGTAAAAACATCTTCACGTGATCATGACCCACCGTTTATGTCCTCTCTTGTGAAGCATCTTTGTAACAAGAGGAATAGGAACATGAGGAAGTATGGGTACCAGACGGATATACAGCTCCAAGAGAGAATTAATAGTCTGATAAGAGAGAACCAAGTGAATGCTGTGAAAAGGGAGAACAACAAATACAGGACTGGAAGTAAAGGTTGGTGGGACACAGTGAACAAGATAACTGGTAGAGGATCAAATAATCAGTATATTCCCACTACCCTAGAACCCGAAGTGATCAATTCTTTCTTTCAAGAGATTAATACTGACAATCAGTACACAGCTCCAGAACCACTACCTATCCCAGCTGGTACTCGTATACCAACTGTTGATGTCAGAGCTGTGTGGAAGTTTCTATCGCTTCAGAAACGAACCACTGCTGGTCCAGACAGGCTTCCTTACTGGATCTGGAAAGACTTCGCCGACCATCTCGCTCCAGTCATCACTAAGATCTTCAATCAATCGATTGAACAGCAAATTGTACCATCCCTCTGGAAAGTGGCAAATATAACTCCAATCCCCAAAGAAACTCCTGTAAGCGAATGCACACAGCTTAGACCAATATCTCTGACTAATATTATCATCAGGTTATTTGAAAGAATGATCTTCAAGTTTGAGATATCAAAACATTTGAAGAACACCATTGGCCACGACCAATTCGCGTACAAGAGAGGATGCAATACAACAGTAGCCCTTCTCAAGTGTCAAGACTACTGGCTGAGAGCACTTGATAGCAATGCAGATTATGTGCGTATCTTGTCTTTCTATTTCAGCAAGGCTTTCGACACCGTGCCGCATCAAATAGTGTGTGACAAGCTCAAAACAACCAATCTTAACCCGTATGTCATCAACTGGGTCATACAGTTTTTGGCAAATCGCAAGCAAAGAGTTGTGGTCAACGGTGTGGTCACCAGTTTTGCCAATATCAACAGAGGTGTCCCCCAAGGCACTGTACTGGGGCCTGTCCTATTTTCTTTGATGGTCAATGATATCACTGCTGCTGATCCAAAATCCAATTTACTTGTGAAATACGCTGATGATATCACTGTTTGTGCTCCCGTGAATGCCACTACTGATACTGCTTTTGTTGAAGTCAATAATATTAAAGACTGGGCAGAAAACAATCGAATGTCGCTAAATCTTTCCAAGACATGGGAGATGACCATCCATGGTAAGACTAAGAAGGAACAACCACCGCTTTTACCTGACATCAAGAGGAGAGACTGGCTCAAACTTTTAGGGATCACCTTCCAGGAAAATCCTTGTGACTGGGACATGCACATCGACAACCTTCTCAAGAAAGCAAGTAGCCGCCTTTATATCATAAGGTGTGCAAAGCATATGGATACTCCAAAGAACAACTTGACAAGCTGTTTGATTCACTTATTATGTCTGTGTTTCTCTATGGAATTGAAGTCTGGGGAGCGGCCTATCAACGCAAGTACTTGGACAGAATTGATAATTTCTTGAAGAGATCATTTAAATTTGGATACACATCTCGTCCAACATTGATATCAAACATCATCAAGCACAGAGACAAACAACTATTTGAAAAAGTATGCAAAGATGGTCATATTTTGCACGAACTTCTACCACCCAAAAGGACACGCTTACTTCGCGAAAGAGAACATAACTATGAACTACCGCAGAGCGCCACAAGCAAGCTTTTATAAATCGTTGTCTATTTTTACGCCATATTAATATAAATCACCATTATTCTATATTTTTGTATATTATTTTATATTTTTGTAAAGCTTTGTAAAGTTTCACGTTTGTTGAACCTTTTAATAAAGACTATTATTATTATTATTATTATTAAGTTTGATTAACCAAATAAGTTTACCATCATTTACTTTACTGCAGTCACAATAAATATATTTATCATATAATTATTTATAAAATACCTATATTTCTTAATTTCGAAAACTTGTTCTTTTCACTAGTGAAAGTAACATGTTCTTTTCACTGGTGAAAAGATCGTTACCATGGTTGATTGAGCGCATTTACTCTAAAGATAGTTTGTTGCCTCTTGATTTGATAATTATATGATAAATAGAATATTACATGTTCGCTTGGAGATATGGTTTTATCTTCTCTTGTTGAAAAGATCTCTCACTCGTTCGCTGCGCTCACTCGTGAGAGATCTTTCCAACACTCGAAGATAAAATCCGTATCTCCGCGCGCCCATGTAATATCCTCTATATATGTCAGGCTCGTAACATGGTATATGGGATCAGGGATCAAGCCCCAAATTATGGCCAGGATCAGGGGTCAGAGACCAGGGCTCAGGGATCAAATGGGTGGAAAGGAGGATCAGGGACATCGGGCCAGGATCAGGGATCATCTCGGTTTTTTGCACCATGATCAGGGATCAAAAATTTCTAAAAACGTGGGCTCAGGGATCAAAATTTCCGTAAAAACCCGGGATCAGTGAAACGAAAATATACCATCTTACGAGCCTGATATGTGCTAATGTGCCCATGGGTAAATGTTTGAATGTTACTGTGGCCAAACAGTTTGGACATGCAAGTGTAGACATTATCAATGAATTGTCATACAAATCTTATACCACAGTTTATTCAGGCTTGAATTGTTTTCAAACTTATTTTAAAAATGAATGGTGTAAAGACTTTTTTAAAATAAGAATTAACCCCAACTTAAATAAAAACATAAAAGCTGCAAATTTTCTTTTTCAAGTCAATGAACTATGGTAAAATTTTATACCTTTGACAATTCATTCATAATGTCTAGACTTTTTTGTGATGGGTAACACGAAGTACTTACTCATGCACAGTGATGCCAAAATAGATTGATGAATTAATTAGAATGCCATATAAATATCAAAGTTGATATGATAAGACTTGGAGTGAAGGAACTATACACCCAATCGAAATATGGCCGCAAATTTAAATAACTATTGTTTTATACTGACTAGCCTCTCATTCATGTGAAAACCCTTTTGTGTTCTCACATGAACACGAGGCTAGTCAGTCCAGAACAATAGTTTTTCAAATTTGCCGCAATATTTTGATTTAGTCAATAATGTTCATGGTGAAATGGACATAGTCTTTTCAGATCCCTAGTTGTCCTAATAGGCATTTATGTCTCTTAGGCTTTGCAAAGGTACTTAACAATGTAAATTAAATATTTTTTTGAAGCTTTGCCAGAGTTTTTCAATTTTACAGAGGTGCAGCTAATGAAGAGTCAATTAAAGTCTTTTGGCATTACATTTGATGATCATATTAAATTCATTTTGTCTCTAAATCAATTATTGTCAATAAAAATAATGTAGAGTGCAAAGACAGTTTTCTGAAGACAGTGTGCAAAGTCTAATAATTGCACATCCTTGGGAACCCAGAAGTAATATTCTGTCATTCATTTCTCAGTACCAGAAAAGTTTTCTGAGAGTGAGAAATGAGTGACAGAATATTACTCCTGGGTTCCCGAGGATGATAATTACACACTGTCTTCACAAAACTGTCTGCACTCAACAATTTGCACTGCACAAATAATTCAGGGATTTATACTTATTCTATGTGCAATCAAACTATTTGAATTTATGCAATAAAATCCCACATCAGTTCTTATTTCCTTATGATAATGAAAAATAAGGTCATTTATGTTGTAGTTTCGGGTTCGCTAAACTGAATTTATTGACTAGCAACGAGTTCACATAAACAAGACAAAATGGCGGTTACAAGCAAAGGCGCCAAGAACCTAATTAACATATTGACAAATATGGGCATGTGACGTAGGGTCACGACAATTTATGGCTATCTTTTTTAATTGTAGGCTGATGAGAGTTTTGACGAAGTTGTTACAAGTAGTACTACACCAAGACTTCTTTCCACAGGAAGCCTGAAGTATGTTGCTTATACTTATATACCCTAGGAGGTTCTGGAAATTTTTTGATGAAGTAGGTGAAAACAAAGAATTATAATATTGTTTCTTTTTGTAATGTTCATTTGCATATAGTCCTGGGACGAGCTCGGACGAGTTCGAGTTCGGGTCGGTCGGCGACTGTTTTTCCACCGTTTGCAATGTGACAAAGTTTAAAGTTTACTGTATACGTCAAGGTCAGAGAATAATCGCATATAAGTCCATTACTGCGCGTCTTTTACAGTCCTATTGATGCCAGATCTGACCCAGGGCTCCAACAAGAAAGAAAGAAATTCTGGCATCAATACTTTTGTTCTTTATAATTAAGTGCTAGCTATCAAGTGTTCTCACTTTGTCAACGTTTTTAACCTGCTTCATTGTGCAATTTTTAGAATGAAGTTAAAGTCAAAGCTGAATTTAAATGAAACATTTTATTGTGATTCAAAGTTGGTAAAGATTTGTGAAATAGGCAATATGCTCTAACAGGTCACGTGACCCTATCTTCCATAAATCAAGCAGCACCGTAAAAATGAACTCCAGAAATGGAAAGTAAAATAGCAAAGTTTCAGCTCATAAGATGTGATACAGGACAAATGACAATGAATTTAAGATTGGGGGTTTTCTTTTTTCCAATTATTTTTGGTTGTTTTAACCAAACTGTTTTTACAGTGTAATGGCATGGACGCTTGGAGATATCAAATTTATCTTCTCGCTGCGCTCACTCGTTCGATATCGAGTTGAACACTCGAAGATAAATTTGATATCTCCGCGCACCCATGTGTTATCCTCTATTTATTATATAGATATCGATGAGATACCAGGTTTTCTCCAGTGTCGAAAACTTGATATCAATCACATGTGAAGATATCATATCTTTCACATGTGAAGATATCACTGTTGGCATAGTAACCGGTATTTTTCAACGTTTTTAAGTTGTTTTTCTCATTTAAGTCTCATCGATATCTATATAATAAATAGAACATTACATGGCCGCTTGGAGATACTAATTTTATCTTCTCGTGTTCAATTTACATATCTCACTCGTTCGCTGCGCTCACTCGTGAGATATCAATTGAACACTCGAAGATAGAAATAGTATCTCCGCGCGCCCATGTAATATCCTCTATTTGATTTACCCGTATCTTCAATATGGCGCTCTTACCTGGGCAATACGTATAAAACCCGATTACATCAACTGAACGTTTTAAACAATAACGCAATAAGACACACTTTCAAGCTCATTCCCCATCCCCAACTTTATATAAATACCTTCAAATCCTACAACTAAAATATATTGTATTTGTTCAAACTGCCCTATTTATGTACAATTATGCAAACGACAATCTTCCTCAGGCATTTTCAAAATATTTTTCTTCCTCATCACAAATTCATTCTCATAAAACACGTTTTTGTTGTCACAACCTCTATCTTCCATCTATTACAACTAATTTTGAAAAATTTTCTTCAAAATATTTGCTGGACCTAGTGCTTGCAATCAAGGCGCAAAACTGAAAAAGTCGATCGCAAAAAGTGTAGAAGGCATTTTGGGGTAGAGGCTGGTAACATAACTATTCTAATAATAATAACATAATAAAAAATTATAATTATAGAAAAAATTAAAAAGAAAATTATAAATTGTAGGCCATTTTAAATAAATGAGTCTTGACACTAGTCTTGAAGGAGTCCAAAGAAGTTGTGTCTCTTATAGATACAGGAAGAGAGTTCCATAGTAGAGGAGCAGCAACAGAAAACGAACGATAACGTTAACACTTAAGATTATATAAACTAAACTAAACTAATTTTTCATGTGGAATCCGAATATGACAGTTACCAAGACGTATTCTGCAATCTTATACGTGTAAATGACGTATTTTGTGAATTGCTACACGGTCATTTCATGCTAAAGGCTTTTTTCATGTAATTCCAAAAGTTCCCAAACTTTAACACAATTACCATAGCTGGAAAGAGCATATAAAAATCGGTAAAATTGTGAGGTTTGAAGGATGTAAGTTGAAAAATCAAGGAGATACGAATTTTCAAAAATCGAAATTTGTTTGTATCTCTTGCATAACTGTAAGTGTTTTCATAATGTTTCACTCCATACGGCATCATTTTACCCACAGGAAAGGGGTATTTAACCTCACAACCATCCCCTGGGCAGGGAATTTGACATTGAAATAGACCAAAATGTCAAATTCCCCTAGTATGCCTCTAGTATGCCTCAACCCGTTGCTTGAGGTCTTGAAAAGATGTGGTATTTGGGCTTCCTGGGTCCGTGTATATTCCGTATATTCCGTTGAAAAGATGCGGTATGTTGGCTTCCTGTGCTATGCAAATGCCATTGATAAGCCAAGCACCCTTCCCCGACAGGGGAATTTTTGGTCAATTTTCCTTTTTCGAATATTCAGCTATCATACGTGAACAGAAATCAAAAATTGCAAGTCGTCTTTTCATTTTTGTGATTTTTAAAACTTGAAAATAAGAAAAATGCATATACAATTTTGAGTATTTAGGATGAGCAAAAACTGATAGAAAGTGAATTTTCAATTTTCGTATAGAATGAAAATCAAAAAATGGACAATCAAAAAATCAGATTTTGATTTTTCTGATTTCATGGAAATCGAATGGACAGAATATAAATTAAAAAATGAAAATTGAAATCAATTTTCAACTTTCAATTTGAATTGAAAATCGTTTGGACGGAAGACCCACGGACCCCCCCTCCCGGACCATCTCGGGAGGGCCTTAAATGTATTCGTCCCCGCTCAAAATACCGTGTTGCACTTTTCTCGACTCCTTACCAACTCCAGGCCTGTTCACATGTATGCAGATTTTTGATGCAGAACGAGTCTTAATGATGAAACTTACCAAGCTGGCACTTAACGTAGACGTCCATAGAATGGTCACAATTGGCAGGATTACCCCATCCATTTTGACTACATTTACTGATAGAGACTTCTGTACCATTGCAACCCATTCCCTTTCGCCATATAATAAAGTCACCTTTGGGTACTAGAAGTATAAACAGACATAGTTATTAAAAGCTTACCTAGTTTTCAGTGTGCATATATACACAGGGCTAAATTCCCTTTCCGATTCAATTTGGAGGAAAGGTTTTTTCTCTGAATAGTGAAGGTCTGAGTATCATGATTATGTCTTTTGATGTGTGAGGTGACATCAACAGTTTGCAAAGAGTTTGCAAGGGCTGTAAAGAAAACTAAAAGGTGCCGAGTACAGCACCCCAACAATTCTTGGAGTGGACATTACAAACTGACAACGCGTGCATGTTGACGACACAGGTCTCTTTTGACGCTGTCATCTAATTCTTGGCCGAGTTTTCAACGCTAAAACACTTTTATTATCTTTGAGTGGCATTGTTTACTGAAACGCTTAGCTTTGAAGCTAAGATCGAACCAAGACCAAGAAGGAGAAAACGACAAAATTGTAACTGATCCTGAAAAGGCCATTATTATTAAAAGATCTAGACTAATGCAAAGGGATGTTTTGTTGCTACATACATTTACTGTATATATGCATGAGGATATCACTTATTTAAGATCGAACTTAGGCTCCCTGTGATCGCATACCATTGATTCCTGTTTGAGACTGTGAATAATAGGTTTCTCCATGTTTATCTGTTCCGGGATATCCAAGCACATGGCAAACTACTTTTGCGTCTCCAGTGTCCCATTCCGCTGAACATACTGTTCCCCACACACCATGGTATCTGACTTCCAGTCGGCCAAAATTGGATGACGGTCCATCAACAATACGAACTTTCAGTGACGGTGGAACTGTAATCTCGTAATATAATATTATTTTTCTCTTTCTTTTTTCAGTAGGACAGGAAATTAAGATATTATATAATACATTCTAGATGATTATTGACGGAATCGAAATATGATGACAAATTTGAACAACTGTTGGTCTGGGCTGATTAGCCTCGTGTTCAATTGGAAACCAAAAACATGTTTTCACATGAATGAGAGGCTGGTCAGCCCACAAGAATGGTTGTTTGATTTGGTCGTCATATTTCGATTCGGTGTATGTCATTTTATAATTTTTGATGCGAGGGAAAGGCATTGCCGAGCGTATCATGTAGCAACAGCAACAACGACTTCTCGCAACAAAACCTTTGGTGCAGAAAATTCAAACTTTCCTCTACAACTGAGTTAATTGCTCAGCACAGTTACCGCAGTCATATTATGGTTAGGCTGTTAGGTGGAGCATGCAGATATGACGACGAAAGAGAAGAAAGCGCATATTCTAACCCGTCGATCGAGTAACAGTGGTAATCTTAGAAAGGTATTGTCTAATATTAGACACAAATGCAATATCTGTCAGTACTTTTGTAATCATGCGCGTAACATTTTACCTGCGTTCACTTTACAAACTGCACCGGCAAGATTTTGTTGCGCGCACAAAGGGTCACCAATCCACCATTCTGAGTGACTGCAATTTTCAATGGAGGTTTCGTTACCAACGCACGACACAGAGCTCAAGACTGTATTATGAGTCTTTCTTTCAATTCGAGTAATAGCCACTTCAGCTTCTGTGTAGTTAAGCATTCGGCAGATCACGTGAGCATCTTGTATATGCCAATCATCAGAACATACTGTCCCCCAGGATCCATTGTATTTGATTTCCACTAGTCCAACATTGCTAACATTTGTTCCCACCAAACGAGCAAGGATCGCTTTTCCATCTGTGAACAATTGTAAGATAAAAAACATTTCAAAGGGCGATTTACACAGTACAACATTTCCCACGTTGGCTTAGTTGTACTGTCGCTGGTCTCAAGGATAGTCACGAGACCAAAATCGCTGTATCTAATTGGCAAATTACCTTATGACTAATTAATAAGGATCTGAATAATATTTCTACATCAGTAAACAATTTTGACGCCTATTGGTTCCCCTAAATTCTTTTTCCGTAAAAGCGAGATGCTGTACATTGCGATGTTTGTTCGACAAAAAGGGAGAGTTAATTGCAATATAGCTGTGTTGTCAACTACTTAATTCATTTTGAGTTTTACAAGCCTAACGATTCGGACTCTGCGAACTTGAGACATTCGCCATGTTAGTTTCCTCACCAAACAAATAAGTTACCCTCCCCTACAAGGTAGACTAGCTGAGCGGCCGACTACGGGCCCTCCCCTCCATAGTCACATTTGTCAGGCAAACTTTTATCGATTTCTAGAGATAATGAAACTTGAAGGTTTTTCCGAAAATATCGGATTTTTTGATTTGATTTTTAATTTCTATAAAAAACAAAAATCGCAAATGAGAACAATTGGTATTATTTGAATTTCGAATCAAACTAAAATTGAATACAATGATAATTTTCGATTTTCTATTTTAGAAATTAATTTTTTGATTTTCATTTTTTGTATTTTTCAGTTTCAAACCTCCTTTTGATGGATTTGACTAAGAGAAAAATCAGAATTTCCTCGTATGTCTTTTAAAAATATCATAAAACAAAAGTTCTTTTTTTAATGTGCATCGATTTTTCAAAATCGATAATTTTAAAAATTGAAAATGAAAACATTTTTCCCCAAGTAAGGGAAGAGGATTCCCTATGAGTTTCCCCCTGACGGTGGAGAGGTACTGGACTGTTCATCTGCGAGGAGGGTGGGGTGCGTCAAGCAAACAAAATGGCGTCGTCGTGACAGGACGAGAAAATTAAAGCTCAGTAAAATTCCTACAAGAAAAGGTTATAAACTGCTAAATTATGCATGTTGGCCACTCGCATTGAAATCTACCTGAACTGAACACCTTGAATGGACATGAAGGAGCTGATGGTTAAACTTGGCTTGAATTTCAAAGGTCTCATTCTGGGTGGACGAGAGACTACTTCCAGCTGTGAGAAGGGACGCCGAGAACGTGACCCAAGGTTAGCCCTTAAACCTCGTCCACTAAGAGTGAGAGCTTTGGAATTCAAGCCAAGTTTCATATCACCAGATATCCAGGCATTACGGGTTGCGCTTCGTTACAAGCAAAATTTGAACCAACTAAGTCTGATTTTCATGAAAAATCTGCCGTTTGATTTATCTGACGTGGATTCAAGTGCGATTTAATTATAGTTGAAGTGATAATTGGCCTTGAGTGCTAGGATCATTTGCGATCATTCGCGATCGTCCGCGATCATATGGAAACCAGGCTTTAAAGACAATACCACTTTTCAATTTTTAGCGCCATTAAATGAAAAACATGCATGCTGTAGATTATCTAAATCACTCAATGCATGCAATATACACAGACTTCATTTTCAATTCACAAGTAATATTTATTTCTTTGTACTAAAATTTAATGTTTTACATCATCTAATAGGTTATCTAGGTTTAAAAGGTTTGCAAACTTTTGGATCGATGTATCGCTCAATGGAACGACCAGAAGGCGCCTTTCTGAAGGCGAATATTTACAAAGCTGAAGTGGTATTGTAGATGACTTTGTGGAATCGCCAAGAAAGGTAAATTTGGTGCTGTCAATTCGAATGGATATGATGGATCTACACAATGTATTATTAGTGAGTCGTTATTCTCGAAAATATACATTGTTGACCGTTAGTATTGCTGTTTGAGAACCTCTATTGATGTTATCACCTCGGTGATTGGAGTCCAGGGACCGCGGAGACGGGGGGGGGGGGGGGGGGGGGGGGCTAGGGGGGTATGCCCCCCACTTTTTGCACCCCAAAAATTAATAATTAATGAAATAAATAAAAAATAAATAAAAAATCGATGATTCGGCGCTCGTCAGCCCCCCCCCCCCCCCCCCCCCCCCCACACACACACATAAAATACCGCGGTCCCTGGAGTCAACTGAGTTAGAACTTCATTTTGAACCATGATCCTTTGCGCGCTGATGTCCAACCTCCTATGGTCTAGTAGGGATAGTTATTATGATGAGCCATGAAGTTTTCCGATTCCGCTCGTTGCACTCATACTCGGAGATACTCGGAAGGTTTACAAAAGGCAATCAAGAGTGGCATATCGGAATTCGCAAGTTCAGAAAAAAACTGGACAATGGAGATGCTTGACGACAAAAACAAAGTCAACCCGAAGTAAGCGGCTTAAAAAAATTACGTCTTTACAATTTATTTTGGATATCTTACAATGCTTCAATGGCCATGAAATGTGTAGGATTAAGAAATAACTGGGTGAAAACGCTGCTACTGAAGTTAGAAAAATATATATCTAGGGAATCTTTAGTTTTCTAGCTTTTAATAAAGATAAGTGAAATGATAAACAAAATATGAATAGGCACAACTCTATCCCAGGGATAGAGGGGTACGTTGAGCATTCAAGAATATTTGTATAATACCAATGATATTCAGAGGGTAGTTCGACAAGAAGACGTCAGGGACTTCTAGTATTCAGGAATATTCGTAACATACGACTGAAATTCGGAGGGTGGTTCGATAAGAAGACGTCAGGGACTTCTAGTATTCAGGAATATTCGTAACATACGACTGAAATTCGGAGGGTGGTTCGCTAAGAAGACGTCAGGGATGTCTAGTATACAGGAATATTCTTAGGGTGGTTCGATAAGAAGACGTCAGGGATATTTATTACAATTTAATGGCTCAAATAAAACAAGGTAACAACTAAGAAACGCCATATGGATAATCCGTAAAGGAGTCCAGGACCCCATATGAGAACAGATCACCAAAATTAATACGCTAATTAATTACTAATTAATTAATAAGATGTCTAGTATTCAAGAATATTCGTAACATACGACTGATATTCGTACGGTAGTTCGTTAGGAAGAATTTGAAAATGTGTAATATTTAAGAAATATAAAACGGTTTTCCGTGTTTATATAGCCTGATCTAAACACGCGTGATGCTGGGAGAATTTCCCTACGCTCTTGAGTGTTCTCCCAACATCACAAGTGTTTAGATCAGGCTATATAAACACGGAAAACCGTTTTATATTTCTTTTATAAAATAATCCAGCAATAATCAAGGCAACATTTTGATGAAAAGCGGCTCTTTACATGCTGATCAAAATAGCGACTCTCGATACAATCATCACCGACCAATGAAATTCGAGTTTAGATGAGAGCGGCTGAATGAAATTTACAAGCAAACCGAAAAGATCAAGAGGCGAAGTGAAAACTTTCGCTAAAATGCAAGAAAACCGAGACACATCTCATTCACTCAAAGAAAAGAATGTTCTTTTATTGAAAAGTCATAAGAGTGGTTGAAAACTATCAAATTGTTTACTCTTTTTGAAGAAGAAAAGCACTCAGAGAGCAACTATCATTGCCGAGTTGGAGCAAGCTGGCGAAAAGTCATTTCTTGTGCAGAAAAATTGCTGTTATGAAGCCTTAGAACACCTGGTTGGCTAAATAGGACTGATTTCCTAAAATAAGATGGTTAGTGTTCAATGTTTGTTGTTTACAAGTGTTTTCATAGACTTTTTTTTGTCGAGCTCGAGGTTGTTGTAAACCCCTTGTCAACGAAAAACAACTTTTGCGACGAACGAAAGAGCTTGAAACCGAAAGAAAATGATTGACTCATACAAATATATTTTTTCCTTGTTTACTTCATTATCTCAGTTGTATTTATGTAAATACGATTAATAAAAAATAAAGTAATTTGAGTTTGAAAATGTTTTATCTGGTCTTTTGCTGCTTTGCTCCACCGGCTGTTTTGCATGCAATGTTTATTGAATTTTTTGTTAGCAATTTACGGATAATTCCTAGCTTTTCCTCTTTATCAACGAGCTTTTGCTTGCTTGTTTGCTTTTTTGTTTGTTTGTTTTTCTATTTGTTTGTATTGTAAAAACGTATTTGGGTCATGTCAAGCATATTTTGGTGTGCTAGATTTCAGTTTGCTAATGACTCGCGACGGGAAATGTTTAACTGCTCACACTTTTTTCCGTCTGGATTCCAATTTGTTTATCTTGATTTTTGCTATAACCAATATTTTGATTTATTAGGGTTTTTTATTTCCTTGCAGAAAGTTTTATATTTTGAAACTGGAATGCTTTAGTTGAAATAAAAGTGTGATGTTCAAAGAGACCAAAGAGAATGAGCCTTGTTTGACGTATTTGACTGATTGATGGCGTAGCGTGTTTAGATAGCCTCATCTAGAACGCTTCTGGGCCAATCAGAGTGAGCGTACTATCCAAATTATTTTATAATCAATAATATTCAAAGCATCAACGAAACGAATTCAATAGAATACAAGAGTATGCGTATTTTGTACATCAGGTCAGTCAAGAGTATACGGGACGAAAATAGAAAAACTGGCTGGATTCGTACCGAGTGATTCTAGCATGACGTTACATCACTCGGACTTGAATACCATGGAATTTTTCTGAATACTTAAAGTATGCATGTCCATATTCAAGCATATTCTTCTCGAATATTTGCCTTTTTGTACAGTGGTTTGTGCAGAAGCGTTTGTGCAGTTGAGCTCGATTCGTCTAAAATTACAAGTAAATAAGTTGACCCCACGCATTGCAACACCTCTTAAACAAAGTGAGCGGACACGCGAATACCTTAAACAGAAACAGAAGCTGGTTTTATCAAAAATTATTCAGAAACACGATGTGTTTGCAGAGCCGCCCACAGGATTCGGGAAAAGTTTGACTTTAATACCAAATCTTGCCTGATCTCGGTGTGCAGAACTTGACACACATATTAACATATTAACATATTAAACTGTCATAGCATCCAAGCGATAATTGAGATGTGCCAGATGTTTTTGTTATATGACCTTGTTTACGTGGGATATCCCTAATAGGATTAAGTTTTGCCGCTGGAAATGGTTTGGGGTAGTCAAACGCCCAGGGCGTCCTTTTCCCCTTTTCCTTTCCTTCTCCCTCCCCCTCCCCCTCCGGTCCTTCCCCTCCCTCCCCCTCCCCCTTCGCCCTGGGTCCCCGAGGATGTCTTGTTCCAGATGACAAAAATTAAATACCGCGCCATACTCAATAGTATACGTGTAAAATCCAAGGAAACCTTACCGTACTAGAAGGGATATTATTATTATAAAGCTTCCTTCACTCCTAAAAAGCCTTCCTTTTATGTTTTTTTATTAGTATGAACGCTTCCAATTCAAAGCAGAAGCAGTCCGGTCTTTTTCGTCGGAGAGAAAACATGTTCCTCATGGTGACATTCCAGGCAAGAAGCCTACAAAAAGCAAATGCAATAAACTACGTCAAGAAAACTTCTGATTCATTCAGCATCAGTTTTACAAATAAGCTTTGCTAAATTTGCTAAATTTGCCAAACATTATATTTTCGCTCAGTACGTAGTTATATCGGTATCTCGACTTTCATATGAACTAACTGTTAAAACTTACAAAAAAGCTTATCTGGAAAATAATGCTTCTGTGTACTCTAACAATACATGGAGAGTTATGGTTTGCAAACTTTTGGATCGATGTATCGCTCGATGGAACGACCGGAAGGCGCCTTTCTGGAGGCGAATATTTACAAAGCTGAAATGGCAGCAGGATTAGTATATTAGCATTGATGGAGATCGGACACGAAATCGCGAGTTCCAATATGATAGTCTTTGAACTACGTAAACGTGTCCCCAATTAGTGCAACCAAGCGCTGGAACGACTAGACACTTTAATAAAGATATCTATCTATCTATCTATCTATCTATCTATCTATCTATCTATCTATCTATCTATCTATCTATCTATCTATCTATCTATCTATCTATCTATCTATCTATCTATCTATCTATCTATCTATCTATCTATCTTAAAAAGTTTCAAAAGTCATCACTTATCTTCTTCACAACAACCTCATGGTCGTCATTTTCCTGCTCAAAAACAAAGTTTCAATGGCCATTTTCTACCTCACTTAGCTCCTCTACAGCCAATGATGCAACCAAAGGAACAAACTCCAGTTCCAGGATATCAACAACCAAGTGTACAACAGTTGTTACCAAATGGGCGACCTTCATACGCTACGGTCGCATCAACACCCACTCATGGTCCTTTTCCAGTTAATGACTCAACTATAAACTCAGGTTTGCCTGTTCAATTACGAACACTAATAAGACAATTACAAATGTTCACTTCTCTTTTGTATTTGTTTTGTTTTGTTTTGATTTGATTTTGTTTTTGTTTTGTTTTGAGTCACTTACCGAGGATCTGTTTCCTTTATATCTCTAACATATTTTTATCGTTTTAGAGTACACACAAGTTATTCATATATAATATACATAGGTTTAGTTTTCAATAGTTAATCATGTTAGATTTTGATAAAAGAGTTTCATTTTGCTCTTGGAATATCAATGGCTTGCAAAGCAAAGTCTTGGGTGACAAGAGTAAAGTTGTCGATTTTCTTAATGTTGTTAACAAACATGATTTTATAATGCTCACTGAGACTTGGTCAGATAATATTCCACATGTAGAAGGCTATTGCTCATTATCAATTAGTGCTTACAAACATCAAACTAAAAAAAACAGTGGCCATTCTTCCGGCGGAGTCTCGCTCTTATATAAAAACAAATATCGTAATTTTGTTGAATTGGTCAAATCATCTAACAATCTTATGTGGTGTCGAATTTCTGGCCACATACTTGGGAAACATAAAGACTTATTCATTTGTGGAGTATATATTCCACCAGAAAATTCTAATTACTTTAAAGTCGAAATTTTCGATAAGCTACATGATGAAATTGAACAATTTTTGAAAAATGGTTTTGTTATGTTATTAGGCGATTTTAATGCTCGAACCGGAAAACTGGGAAAAGACAATGATACAGTTTGTAAAGACGGACATAACTTTATTCCAAATGATTGCAGCGAAATGTCCATACAGTCTTCTTCTAGGAATAATTTTGATTCTGTTCTTAATATGCATGGTAAACGTTTACTTGAAATATGTAAAACATTTGATTTAAAAGTTCTGAATGGACGAACAAATGGGGATTCCCTTGGTAGATTTACATATTCTAGTCGGAATGGTGATAGTACTGTTGACTATATAATTACTGATCAGTGCATTTTTAACTGTGCTAAATATTTCACTGTAGATAAACAAATATTTCTTTCTGATCATAGTCCAATAGCTACATGGATTCAATCATCAATACCATTCCTACCTGATAATGACAAATCACAATTGAATTTTAACTCTCTTGAGTCTATTTCACCGCAGTTCATTTGGGCACAAGAATCAATTGAGCCTTTTCAAAAAGCAATGCAATCGTCAAAAGTTAAATCGTTGATTAACGAATTTCTCTCTAAGGATTTTAATGTAACAAATGCCAAGTCAATAGAGGAAGCTACACATGACGTACAAACTATATTCACAGTGGCTTCATCTATGTCATTGACATTAAGACAAATAGTCAAAAACAAGAAGAAAAAGAAAATCTGCAATAAAAAATGGTTTGATTTCGATTGTAGAAAAGCGAGAAAGGAACTTAGACAACTTTCTAATCAAAAACATTCAAATCCATCCGATTCTTACATAAGAGAACTCTATCATCATAAATTAAAATGTTTTAAAAAGTTATTGAAAATAAAGAAATTTAAATTTCACAAAGACAAATTACTAGAGCTTGAAACTAATTCAGGTAATTCAAGCTTTTGGAAAGCTCTAAAAATGGCCAACGAAGAAACAAAAGAAGAATTTATTCCCCCAATTACTGAACAAGGTTGGCTAGATCATTTTACATCGCTTCATAAAAAGCAAACTTTAACTCCGGAACAGTCAGTTTTGGAACATAGCTTAAAGGAAAATGAGAGAAATTCCTCTTACATAAATGAAATTCTAAACTCTCCCTTCAATGAAGAAGAAATTCGTTCTAGTGTAAAATTACTTAAAAACAACAAAGCTGCTTCCTGTGATAAAATCAAAAATGAAATGATTCGATACAGTATTGATAGCATGTGTTGTGTATATAAAAAGTTTTTCAATATAATTTTAATCTCCGGTATCTTTCCAGACACATGGTCTGTCGGATCATTAACACCAATCTTCAAAAGTGGGAATTTGTCTGATACTAATAACTACAGAGGTATATGTGTATCAAGCTGTCTTGGAAAATTTTTCTCTGTAATCCTCAATCGACGTCTTTTGGAATATGTCCAGACGAATTCACTTTTACACAATTCTCAAATCGGTTTTCTGCCTGGTCATCGGACCTCAGACCATATATTTTCTCTCCGAACTATCATTGATAGATATGTTAAAAATACCAATGGAGGAAAGATATATGCATGTTTCATCGATTTTAAGAAAGCTTTCGATTCGATTTGGCATAACGGCTTATTATTGCGATTATTACGATATAATATTAATGGACATTTTTACAATCTTATTAAAAACTTATATTCTAAATCCAAATGTTTTATTAAGTTAGGTTCAAAGCGTACAAAATCTTTTAATTACACACGTGGTGTTCGTCAAGGATGTATTTTAAGTCCATTATTATTCAATTTGTATATTGATGAATTATCTTTACAACTCGATCAAACTTCTAGATCAGATCCCATCTATCTACCAAATCATCAAAAATTATCGTCGCTTCTCTATGCGGATGACTTAGTTCTGCTATCACAATCAAAAGAAGGCCTACAAAATTGTTTAGACACAGTGGTCAGTTTTTGCAAAAAGTGGCAAATGTCAGTGAATGAGAAAAAAACTAAAGCTATGATTTTTTCAAAGAAAAGATTTCAAAAGAAAAATCTTCCTTCCTTTTCATTAAATAACAATATTCTCGACATTGTAAATGAATTCACTTATTTAGGAGTTAAATTAAGCTCTACAGGAAATTTTGCCAATCATTTAAATCTATCTCGAGAAAAATCTCTTCATGCTTTCTTCAAACTAGCTAAAACTATTGATTTTAAATTGTTAAAACCAAATCAAGCAAATAAGTTATTCGATTCTCTGATATCCCCTATTTTAACTTATGGGTGTGAAGTTTGGGGAAGCTATCAAAAACAAGATTTTACTAAATGGGACAAATCTCAAACAGAAAAAGTTCACCTCCGTTTCTGTAAGTATTATCTTGGTGTAAATAGAACATCTTCAAATATTGCTTGCAGATCTGAGCTTGGAAGATTTCCATTAAAATTATTCATTGACAAATTGATTTTGAAATTTTATAATCATTTTATCACTTTACCTGATGATGCAGTAGCTAAACAAGCATTTCTTATATCAAAATCACTATTTTCACGTGATAAATTAAGTTTTCACACAAATCTTCAAAACATTTTTCAACTTTATGATTTAGATGACCTGTGTAAATTTGAAAACAATATAATAACGGACAAATCACTTGAAGAATTTGTATCTCGGATGAAAGATCAGTATTTAAAAAAATGGAAAGTTGATTCGTCGTACTCTAAAAAACTTGAATTTTTCAAACAAATTAAAGACAATTATGAACCTGAAGATTATTTAAATCAAATTGAACATTTTGATCAAAGGAAAAAATTTACAAAATTTAGGATTAGTAATCATAAATTAGCAATCGAAACAGGTCGTTATTTTAAAGAAAAAATACAAACGCATCTCCGACAATGTAAATTTTGCAATAATAATGCCATTGAATCTGAAATGCATCTGTTGTATCATTGTCCTTTGTATGATAATTTACGAAAAGAATTTTTTGAAAAAATTAATTGTAGAAATCTCGATATTTATGATTATTCAGAATATACATACAGATTGTTTAATTCACGCAATCCTAGTACAAATTATTATCTTTCAAAATTTATTGAAAATGTTTAAAACTTCGTGAAGACAAACTTTCAGAAAATGAGCAATAGTTCAAACTTATATTAGCCGTATAGTTTATATATAATCTTTTTATATTGACATATAAACAATTTTGTTTCACATATATCTATGAGTAATTGATTTTGTAAATTTGATAAATTTTATAATTATAGTAATGTATAATTACTATTGTATCAATTATAGAAATCAATGATTGTAAATTAATCTTTTTATCCATATGTTGCTGTTATGATATTGTAAATGCTTTAGCAATACCTGTATGTAAGGTCATGCCAATAAAGCTTGTTATACCTATCTATCTATCTATCTATCTATCTATCTATCTATCTATCTATCTATCTATCTATCTATCTATCTATCTATCTATCTATCTATCTATCTATCTATCTATCTATCTATCTATCTATCTATCTATCTATCTATCTATCTATCTATCTATCTATCTATCTATCTATCTATCTTTAGATTCATGGTTGTCCCTAGTGTAACCTGAAAATAGATAGTAATTTTCATCTTTTTATAGGTACATTTCTTTGATGAAAACATCATAAATATAAAGGATTTTGCGTTCTTTTATGCCTGTAGAAGCGGTTTCTGGATTGTATTAATATTCAAAATTTGGCAGCCGAAGTAAGTAGAAAAAGTTACAAAAGGGAGCATGGCCGTGGTAGCCGAGATTATAAGTCCTTTTGGAACCGAAATAAAGCCTTTCCTAGTTATAGATCATGCTTAACATGATCCACTGATCACCACAAGTTACCACACAATGTTTGGTTTTGGTAGGAAAAGCGAGTCCAAAATCTCAAGTGTTTCCGTATGAACTTCATAATGCACTAAGATTTGACTAAAATTCAAAATTAGCGAAAAAACGGGTACCAACATAAAAATGCTTATAACTCATGTTTGAATGCATGAATCAACTTGAAACCGCTACATAATGTTTGAGAATGTCTATTAATGCTTATGCATGAATTTGAAGCTTCAAAGTTTGATAGTTTTTGTGTTTTATGAGTTTTTGTGAGGTATTTCAAAAAGCGCGTTTTTTCGACATTTATCGATTTTGACCGGGTTTAACAAAAATGTCTATAAATTTCTCAAAATTGTTGCAATATCAATTCTTTTCACATGACAGACAGCTGGTGTATTCAGCAATATATCATAAGAAGAAATAATAAAAATTTGTAAAAGCCGAGAAGTTATTGGCCGATACGCTAACCCTTTTGTAGGTTACAAAAGGGAGCATTTTTGAGTCAGTAGGGGGGTGGGTTTTTCGGGCCTAAGTCAAGGCAAACTTTTCATAAGAAACAATATGAACACTAAGATATGTGTCATCTGAACACAGAAAGATAGTGTATTTAATCAAAATATTCGTTTTATTGATGCGACTATTTTTGCTTCACTCGGGTGAACCGAAGACGTGCCCCTTTCTTGTAACGAACACGCCCAAACACATGAAATACTGTATAATAGGCTTAAATGATATACAAATGACACAAGCTGTGTAGTTTACGCATTTATTGGTTAAAGCCAACACAGATGAAGTGATGAGACTAACATTTTTCAGAGAATTTCTTAACAATGGCCACAGCACGTACGATTGTCCTTTATTGTACTGAGACCTTCAATAACTGACTAATGGGAATGCGGCACACTTTGTTAATTGTAATACATCAGTGCCATCTAAAAACCAATAAAACCTGATTTTTTCAGACATTTAATGACTGATTTAAGATGACAAAACATATTACTTGAGTCTTTACAGTACAAGACTGTCTTCATAAAGACCTTCAAAGATCAAAAATGCTCGCCAAACCAACGGTGATGTACAATCAACATGAAGAATAGCCACAGCTAGTTGATGTAGCCATTTTATACAACTGATTCTGATTAAGCACAGAGTTCGATGCCATTTCTACGAAAATGGCAATCAGTTATTATATAAGTACTTTGACATCTATTGAAGTTCAATGGAAAAGGTGTTTACAAAGTGTAATGTAAGGAGCACCGCGCAATAAGATTATATATCATGCACTGCATGAAAGACTGAAAACGTTAACAGACAAAAAGACGTATTTTTACTCTGAAGTGAACCGAAACAAAAAAAATACTTATCAGAAAACAATACTAACAAACATAGTATATATATACACGAAATCTAATGAAAATCCGCGATGTGCCACTTGTCATAGTACACTTTTATATAGATTGGCATTTCAACCATCATAATGCAAGAAGTACCTGTATGTGTACTCTGGCTCTAAGAATTGTCCTTCTTTACATTAGAACTCAATTAAAAATCACTAATTTCAAAATGAGTATAGAGAAACAATCAAGAATTCAGCTGTACTGTAGTATTTCTATTGTATCATGTTCATCCCGTGGTGCTGTCTCACAATGTCATACTAGGGAAAGCTCTACCCTTCTCATATAAGCACCACTTCAATGTTACACATGCATTATATCACACTTTGAACTATCAGTTAAAGACAGAAGGCAATAACAATATTTACAAACTGTAAGAAGTGTGTTGTATCCCCAACAATCTGGGTAAAACACAACTGTAGACCACAAAAAGCCTTTCTAAACTGCCTACAAATTAAAAGTTCTCAATGACTACTGCTAAATTAAACAATGTAAACCAATTTATTGATAGCTAATTAGTTCAAAATAGAAGCAAAAGAGAAAAAGGACAGCAATATTCTCGCACAATAAAGCAATGCAAAATCACTGACAAAAGTTTGCGCGGATGTATTGAGCACGCGCAAAGTGGACATTTTAGAACTCATCAAATGCTACAAGGAAATATAATAAACATCGTACCTTTACGTCGAATAGACCCAAACAAGCAAACACGTATTACAAGATTAGTAAGCACAAATACTACAAGAACACAACAAGCAAAAGTATCTTTAGGACGTAATATGAAAAGAAAACAGGACCGTACATGTCGTCTAATCGTGTTATATAACAATTCATTATTTATAAACAGAGTGTTCCGTAGCGCATCAAAGCCTTAATTGCTGAAAGCAACTGTTTGTGTATACAAGAAGGCCTTGGGAACATCAAAACTTCAAATTTGATAACCAAGAAGAGTATTTTTATTGAAAAATTGACATTTATAAAAACATGAGCAAGACTAAATAGTTGGCAGAAAATATTAATGTTTTATCACTCAACAAGTGTGTACAAAAGTGAACAGCACAATACATATTGTAAATGAAACACTAAATTTCTCATTTCGCTTAAAAGAAAGCACAAATACATTTTGCATACTGAAAAAATAATGACCAAAGTCAAGAGGATACCGTGGTTACAAACGGGAACATCAAGGTTACATTAGGGAACAGTCAAGTTACATTCGGGATCACTCAAGTTACATTAGGGAGCACTAAGGTTACATTAGGGAACAGGGTCCCTTCATGCAGGTTACAAAAGGGATCATTTCCCTTTTGTAACGTCAAATGAGGTTACAATAGGGAAAAAAGTTACAAAAAGGAGCATTTCAGGTTACAAAAAGGCCGATGAATCTAACTACCTATCTATCTATCTATCTATCTATCTATACTTGAATCGGGGAATTTTCCAGACACCTGGTGTGTAGGCTCAATAACCCCTATTCACAAAAATGGAGATCGCGATGATCCCAACAATTATAGAGGCATATGTGTCTCTAGTTGTCTAGGCAAATTTTTTACTTTGATTATGAATAAAAGACTATTGAATTACGCGACAAAACATGATATCCTACATAAATCTCAAATTGGATTCCTTCCTAATCATAGAACAACCGATCACATTTTTACCTTGAGAACAATTATAGACAAATATGTTAAAAACATTAGTGGAGGGAAAATGTACGCTTGTTTTATTGATTTCAAAAAAGCATTTGATTCAATTTGGCATGAAGGATTACTAATTAGGTTACTTGAAAATAATATCAATGGAAAATTTTATGATTTGGTTAAAAACATGTACTCCAGAACAACATGTTTTATAAAAATAGGCAAACAACGAACAAAAACTTTTGAGTACAAACGCGGAGTACGTCAAGGCTGTATATTAAGTCCATTATTATTTAATCTCTACCTCAATGATCTCCCAAAACTACTTGATCAAACAACGTACACGGATCCAATATATCTAACTAAGGAATTAAAACTATCTTCTTTATTTTATGCTGATGATTTAGTCTTACTGTCTCATTCACGCCAAGGTCTACAAAATAGCCTCAATACGCTATCACAATTTTGCCAAAAATGGTCAATGACAATTAATGAAAAAAAATCAAAGATAATGATTTTTACAAATAAAAAATTAAGTAAACCACCGACTTTCAACATAAACTCAAAACCACTTGACTACGTAAATGAATATACTTATTTAGGGGTAAAAATCAGCTCAACTGGAAATTTTTCTCAGCATTTGCAACAAATACGAGATAAAGCCCTTCATGCTTTTTTTAGTATTTCAAGAAAAATTGATTTTAAGAAACTTAAACCATCACTTGCAAATAAGGTCTTCGACTCATTTATCTCACCAATTTTAACATATGCCAGTGAAATCTGGAACATATATTCAAATACATTTCTTGAAACTTGGGATAAAAACAACGTCGAAAAAGTACATTTACGTTTCTGTAGGTACTATCTGGGAGTTAACAATAAGTCTCCTAATATAGCCTGCAGAGCAGAAATGGGACGATTTCCATTGAAAATTTTTATCGATAAGCTAACAGTTAAATACTTTAATCATCTAATATGTTTACCAGATGATTCTCTTGCAAAGCACTCGTTATTGTTATCTGACTCTCTATCAAAAAGAAATAAATCTTGTTATCTCTCGAATCTTCAAAAAATGATAAATTATTATGATCCTGATCAAACCGTATCAATTAATCGCACCATAGAAAACTCGAGTATCAATGAACTCGAATCAAAAATGAAATCCAAGTATTTTGAATTATGGAAAAACCTTTTACATATCTCTCCAAAACTCTCTTTTTACGAAACATTTAAAGAATATTATGAACAAGAGAAGTATCTTAACGTTTTAAATAATTTTGAAGAAAGACAACATTTTACAAAATTTCGAATAAGTAATCACAAATTAGCGATAGAAACAGGAAGATATTCAAAACCTAAAACACCACGAGAGCAAAGATATTGTTTATTATGCAATAATAATGAAGTAGAAAGAGAACAACATATGATTTTTGAATGCTCAACATACTCCAAACTCCGTTATGATTTACAATCTAAACTTAAAGACAAAATTGATTTTTCTGTTAACCAGCTCACTTTTTTAATGAAATCAACAGATGACGAAGTTATATTTTATTTGTCTAAATTTATATCGAAATGTTTCCTCTTACGGAAAGAGAAACTTTCTGACGCATAAGCCATTAATATTCCAAAGTATTTACAAAGATTTTTAATATTCTTTATATTTCATATAAATATCAATAATTTATGATTTACACACAATTCATTGGAAAAGATGATTAGACTTATTACATTACTACAATAAATTCTATTTAGATCATCGACCATGTGATTATTTTTTACAAAACTCTATTCCAATTAATAACGATATAACAATATGTCCCATTTCAAATTTATACATGATTAGTATAGTGGATGATTTTTGAGTCATATTGCATCTACTACGTTGAGATTTATTTAGATTACTGACCTCGTGATTCAAAATGCGTACATAGAATTTACTCGTATACCATGTATATCCTGATCTTGTTATTGTTACAGTTATATATATATATATAAAAAAAAAATTTCATAGATTTAATAGAAGACTTGTAAGCTTTAACAATACCTGTAAATGTTGAGGTCATGTTAATAAAGCGTATTGAACTATCTATCTATCTATCTATCTATCTATCTATCTATCTATCTATCTATCTATCTATCTATCTATCTATCTATCTATCTATCTATCTATCTATCTATCTATCTATCTATCTATCTATCTATCTATCTATCTATCTATCTATCTATCTATCTATCAAACAAGGGAGAAAGCAATTCATGCTTTATTCAAGCTGACAAAAATAGTTGATTTTAAAAACCTAAAACCAAAAGTTGCAAACACTTTATTTGATTCAATGATAGCTCCCATATTATCTCTCTATCTATCTAGGCTGGATCGTATCGGGAGCTATCTATCAACAAGCCAAGACGCAAACACGTGTCAGAGAAACCCCCGATCGATCTCTCGATCGGTACACCTACGATGAGTTCAAAACAAAGTCAATCAACGCTAAAGATCTTCTTTTTGAAGCCATTGATATTAATACATATAAACCGACAGCTAAGTTGGTCGCCTTTAAAACAGCTGAAGAACGTTTACCTATCTGGATTCAAGCAATCATTGCTCGGTACTATGACAATGAATCCATCTCAGTAACATGGCAAGATTTCGACAGTCAGATACATGAAGGTAAAGCGGAGAAAACTAAGGTAACTGTTTCTAAAGAAGACGTTAAATATTTTGTAATAACTATATTTAATACTACTGGTCGTCTTCAAGTACAAGGTCAATGGTACACTAAGTGGGCTCGTCACGAGTTTGCTTTGTTGCTACAGTATGTTAAGTCACACTTCAAACATGAAACAACAAATCTAGATTACGACCTGTTTAAGTATACACAAGAAGATTTGGTAGATGAAGAGTATGAACATGAGAATGAACATGAGGCAATTGAATCAAGTGACAGTGAAAGTAGTAGTGACGAAGGTAGTGATAATGAGTCCGAAGGAGGTGATACTGGTTCAATTAGAGTGACTATTGCTAAATTAGAACACGACTTCGTAAACTCAAAAATCACTTTTGAAAACGATATCTCTTCACTTAAGAGTTCTCTAGAGGAAATTTCTACCATGAAGGATAAACTAGTGGCTATTGAAAATAATTTTAAGGCCAAACTAATAGCCTTAGATGACCGCATTTTTCATAGCATCAATAATCGAGTCAATTTGGATAGCAATGTAACTAATATGGAATCACAAATGAAGAAAATGCAGCATCAAATTAATCAACTAAACAGCAACCAATCTCAGTTGAGAGAAGAGTTGAACGAAGTCAAAAATGAAAATGTTAGTCTGAGACAAGAAGTTTTTATCCTGAAAGAAATACTTCAAACCCATGAAAATGCCTTACAGACCAATGACAACAATGACAACAGATCGGAAGTTAATCCGGAACCTGAGGATTATCAAATAGCGTTAAATAAAGCAGACATCATGGATGAAACACTGAACAATCGAGCAAATAAAGAAACACCTTCTGACAAAGAATCCATTATACTACTAACTGACTCTAATGGAAAATTCATTAACAGTAATCAAATTCATGAATCTAAAGATGTCCATCATTTTACCACTTATACTCTAGACCAAGCTAATGCTAAAATTAATGAATTGAAAATATCAAACCCTTCCGTGATTTTTCTGCACTGTGGGACAAATGACATTGAAAAGAAAAATTTATCTGATGTCATTGATGAATCGACAAAGCTAATACAATCGACACAATCAAAGTATCCGTCTGCAAAAATCATTTATTCCTCACTTCTACCACGTCTTGATGCCATAAATTCAGTTGCTGACCAATTGAATCGGAAAATGGAGCAGTTTTGTGGAAATAAGGAATCCCTGATTTATTTGGATAACTCACATATAAACAATATGTACCAATTTTACGACAATAAACATCTAAACCGTCGTGGTTTTAAAGTATTCGCCAAAAATATGAAAGGCTCAATCTATGGAACTCATAAGAAATTGATACATCAGTCCATACAAAGACGAAGAACCAACGAGGACTCACCGTATAATACACAATTCGTGCCTAACCGACGTCCGAAGACACCTTCTGTCCGTCACGAACAGCAAAGGAACCCCGCTTTATACCACCGGAAACAACAGGACTACCCACAACAAAGAACCTTCTATCCAAGCCACGGACGTTCTTATGCCAACGTAACAGCAACACCCCAACATCAATACAGTCATCCTAATCAGGAACTCAGCAACAACTTGTCAGGTTTACCTTTTCAACTTAAAACATTAATTCAACAATTAAGTTCTTTTATCTAATATATATACCTTAAATCTATTAGATATCACAAGGGTATGTTTTATAATTAAGTTTTATAATTAAGTTGTATTTTATATTTTACTTTATACACTTTTTCTTTTCTTATTTTATTGAATCCAATTTAGTCATCTATTTACTTTTTTTTTATGTGTCTTATAGGTTTTATTCCAAATAGCTATGCACATCATTCATTATCTACATAAGCGACATAAGTTACTACATTGGTAACACTTATCTTTAATTCACCTTTATAGTATACAATTATATTTACTGATCGACATTTTTATATACATACAATAATTCATGAACAACCAAAGCAATCGTTTTTCTTTTGGTACATGGAATATTAATGGATTATACAACAAATCAATTGGTGACAAAACTAAAAGTCATGAATTTCTTGACATCATTAGAAAACACGATTTCATAGCAATAACGGAAACCTGGACTGACGATATTCCAAATATCCCGGGATATTTGCATGTCTATATACCGCCACAGAAAAATAGCAAAATATCAAAACTGAAAACAAGTGGAAGGAAATCCGGCGGAATTTGCATTTATTATAAAAACATTTATAAAAATTCCTTTGAAATCATAAATACCTCTAATTACTCAATTTGGTTTAAAGTCTCTAAAACAATTTTAAAGGAAAACAAAGACTTGTACTTATGTGCCATTTACATCCCACCAGAAAATTCATGCTATTTCGATTCTCAAATATTTGAAACACTTGAGAATGAAATTGATTTTTTCATGGGAACAGGAAACAATATAATCTTACTTGGTGATTTCAACGCACGAACAGCTAATCTTAGTGACTCAGTTAGTGTTGATGGTAATAATTTTATTACAAACGATCAAAGCGATCTAACAGTATCGATATCACGAAATGCTTTCGATTCCGGATGTAATTCACACGGTGAGAAATTACTTAGTTTATGTAAAAATCTTGATCTAAAAATTTTAAATGGTAGAGTTAGAGGTGACTCCTTGGGGCAAATTACTTACCATGGTTTGAATGGAGTTAGTACTGTTGATTACATTATCGCAGATCAACAATTCTTTAACAAAATTACCTATTTTGTCGTTAACAAACCCTCACCTTTATCTGATCATAGTCCTATCTCTGCTTGGACTCATCTAGTTTTACAAAACGAATCAGTAATTTACGATAAATCGTCCTCTGAAGGTTCTGAAAAGCTTCAAAGTTTACCTCCTCAATTTCAATGGTTATCTGATTCTAGTGATTACTTCAAAGATGCACTAGCCTCACCATCCGTCACTAATCTAATTAATAATTTCATGCAAAAGGATTATCTGCCGGCAACACCAATTTCAATCAATGAAGCGACAAAGGACGTTCATGCAATTTTTATAGCTACATCAAAATTATCATTGAAATTAAAGACAAATAAATCTAATAGGAAAAGGAAATCTTTTTGTAATAAAAAATGGTTTGATCGTGACTGTAAAAATTCCAGGAATGAACTAAGAAAATGGTCAAACTTAAAACATTCTAATCCACTAGATCAAATGACAAGAAAAACATATCACCAAAAATTGAAACAATTTAAAAAACTCCTTAAGAACAAAAAGCAGTCTTTTCATGATGAAAAGTTAGCGGAAATTGAAAATAATAGTGACAACTCAATGTTTTGGAAAATATTAAATTCTGCAGATGAAAACTTAAAAGAGGAAATACTACCTCCAGTACGAGAAGATAACTGGCTTAGACATTTTCAGTCTTTACATGCTACATGTGATAATCAAAACAAGATTATGGATAATCTACAACAGCTTGAACAAAATCAAAATGAATCAAATACTATTTTAAATACACGAATTACTAAAGAAGAAATCTTGTCCTGTGCAAAACTATTAAAGAACAAAAAGGCTGCATTTACAGATCAGATTAGGAATGAAATGATCAAAAACAGTGTCGAAAATTTACTAGCAGTATTTCTTAAACTTTTTAATTTAATACTGGAATCGGGGAATTTTCCAGACACCTGGTGTGTAGGTTCTATAACCCCCATTTGTAAAAACGGAGATCGCGACGATCCCAGCAACTATAGAGGAATATGTGTTTCTAGTTGTCTAGGTAAATTTTTCACACTGATTATGAATAGACGACTATTGAATTTTGCTACAGAAACCAATTTACTTCATAAATCTCAAATTGGCTTCCTGCCTAACAACAGGACTACTGATCATATTTTTACACTTCGGACAATTATCGACAAACATGTGAAAAATGTCAGCAAAGGCAAAATATATGCATGTTTTATTGATTTTAAAAAAGCTTTTGATTCAATTTGGCATTTAGGATTATTTTTTCAGCTTTTAAAAAATAATATAAATGGAAAATTCTATCAAATTATTAAAAATATGTACACAAAAAGTACTTGTTATATCAAATTAGGAAACTCAAGAACGAAATCTTTTCAATACAATCGAGGAGTTCGTCAAGGGTGTATTATAAGTCCATTCCTGTTCAACCTTTACTTAAATGAGCTCCCTAAGTTACTTGATCTTACACCTCACAATGATCCAATTTTTCTACCAAATGGATCGAAATTATCATCTTTATTGTACGCTGACGATCTGGTTTTATTGTCACACTCGCGTCAAGGATTACAAAATAACCTAAACGCAATCTCAAAATTTTGTAAAGAATGGAAAATGTCTATAAATGAAAAGAAATCAAAAATCATGATTTTCTCTAATAAAAAATCGAGACAACAACCATTCACTTTAAATTCTAAAAAACTAGAATCAGTGGATGTCTTTACTTACCTTGGAGTTAAAATAAGTTCAACTGGAAACTTTGCTCCTCATTTAAAACAACTAAAAGACAAAGCTTTACATGCCTTCTTCAAATTATCGAGAAAAATCGACTTTAAGAAGCTTAAACCTTCTCAGGCAAACAAATTTTTCGACTCTTTTATCTCTCCAATTCTTACTTATTCAAGCGAAATTTGGAGTCTTTATTCTCATCAAGACTTTGAGAAATGGGATAAAACTGAAGTTGAAAAAACACATCTACGTTTTTGCAGATATTTCCTTGGAGTAAGTAATAAGACTTCAAATATTGCTTGTAGGGCTGAACTTGGTAGATTTCCATTAAAGATTTTTGTCGATAAATTGACTATCAAATTTTATAACCATCTAGTCTATTCATCGGACAACTCGTTGGCCAAACAGTCTTTACTTATGTCTAATTGCTTATTCAAGAAAAATAAAAACTGTTATCTTTCAAATCTCCAAAAAATGCTAAATAACGTAGATCCATCGTTGTGTGTTTCCATTGAACGCCCTTTTAACGATGATATCATAAGTGAACTAGAAACTTTAATGAAAAACAGTTATTTTAAAAAATGGAAAAATATCCTAGAAAACTCTTCTAAGCTCTCATTTTATAGCACATTTAAAGAATTTTACGAAGAAGAGCCTTATCTCAATCTGTTAAACAATTTTGAACAAAGACGACTATTTACAAAATTTAGAATAAGCAATCATCAACTGAAGATCGAGACTGGACGATATTACAAAATACCCAGAGATGAAAGGTTATGTTTAATGTGTAATAACAATGCTATTGAAACTGAACAACACCTGATCCTCAACTGTCCAGCGTACTCTGATCTTCGCTTGGAATTTCAATCAAAAGTCAAAGAACAAATTGATTTCTCTAATAATTATATAGACACATTAATGAAATCTATAAATAGTAATGTAATTTTTTATTTATCAAAATTTATTTCCAAATGTCTCAATTATAGAAAAGAACAACTCTCAGAGGTATAATCCATTAAATATTCCATTACATATTTTTATAACCATATATACACTCTAGTCCAAATTTATATATTGTTAATGTTCAATTGTAATCAATAATAGCTAATAATGCTTTTCAGCTCAATTTTAAAACTGATTTTTAAGCTATGATTATTTAGATATATATTGTTTCATTCGGTTGAAACCTGATTATTTTAGATATATGGTATAATTAATACCAAAAAGAAATTGTAATTTTTTTTTTTTAATCGAAAAAAGAAATGTAAACTTTGACAATACCTGTCATATGCAGGTCATGTTAATAAAGTATCTATCTATCTATGTTGCTGTTATGATTGTAAATGCTTTAGCAATACCTGTATGTAAGGTCATGCCAATAAAGCTTGTTATACCTATCTATCTATCTATCTATCTATCTATCTATCTATCTATCTATCTATCTATCTATCTATCTTTAGATTCATGGTTGTCCCTAGTGTAACCTGAAAATAGATAGTAATTTTGATCGTTTTAAAGTTACATTTCTTTGATGAAAACATCATAAATTTGGTTGAGCTGGCCCAAATTTAATGGTGGGATACAGGGAATTAAACACAATCAAATTATATTACAATGGAAACATGTAAAATTATTGTGTTTATATGTAAAAATCAAGATATATATTCCGTAAACTCAATCAGTTTATCTAACCCAGCAGTCCAGAGAAGGCAGGCAACTTCTCGCGTATTTACAAATTGCATCTCATTAAATATACAAATATCTAATTTATTCAGCTTGTTCATCAACTAAATTTCCTAAGGTACCAAGTAAGAGTAAGTGGAATCCACCTAAATCTAATTACCCAGAAGTTGAATTATTCTTAGCTAATGTTAGAAAAGCTGTTTGTTCAGAAACATGGAACGGCCATGGGTCCAAAAAATGCATGCAGCTATGCCGATATTGCTATGGGGGAAATTGACAGACGAGCGAAAGTGGAAGGGCCTGTCCAACCTAATTTATGGTGGAGATACAGGGATGATATTATAGATATATGGACCTTAGGTTATGATAAGCTCTTAGAATTTACGGAGTTTATCAATTCTCTGTATCCCACTATTAAGTTTGAGATGGTCCACTCCAAAAATAGCTTGAATGTCTTAGATTTAACCTTGCATTTGAAGGATGGCTTTATTAGTACGGATATTTATTCGAAACCTACGGACAGCCATCTTTACTTGCCTTATTCTAGTTCTCATCCTAAACATTGTAAGACCTCTATTCCCTACGGGGTAGCTCTGAGACTTAAAATTCTATCTTCAGCAACGAGGGACAGCTATTGGTACTAGGATGGCCCCTTCGTATGCTAACTTATTTATGCACAGTATAGAGACGGATATCATTAGCAGTTCTCCAGATAAACCTCTAACATGGATGCGCTTTATTGATGATATCTTTTTTGTCTGGACGGAAGGCGAAGATAGCTTGAAGTCATTCATGGAGCTTATGAACAACTTTCATGACACCATTAAGTTTACCTTTGACTGGTCTGAAACTGAGGTAAACTTTCTGGATGTCACTATCAGACTAAGAGATGGATCTTTAACTACAGATATTTATACCAAGCCTACCGACAAACATCAATACCTGTTTTATACGTCATGCCATCCTAATGCTTGTAAGAAAGGTATACCATTTGGCCAAGCATTGCGCATTAGAAGAATCTGCTCTGAAGAAGACGTATTTGACAAGAGAGTTGAGGAATTGAAAGGTTATCTGGTTGAGAGAGGACATGAGGCACGATATGTTGAGAAAGAGATCAATAGAGCGCGTAACATCCCTAGAGAAGACACATTAAAGGACAAACCACCAAAGAACAACCCTCGTATTCCGTTCGTGCTAACGTATCACCCTGGACTGCCTAATATAAGATAGATATTTGGCAGACTACAGCCTGTATTGGAGTCCTCGAGACGACTGACAGATGCTGTTGGAGGGGTACCAATGGTAGCTTATAGGAAACCCAGATGCCTTCGTGATTTTTTTAGTTAGAGCAGAGATAAAAACTAACTTTCAGTTGGCAGACCATAATGTAGGCTGTTATAAATGCAGAAGGGCTAATTGCATGGTTTGTAATTATCTAGTAGAAGGTAATAGATTTAGAAGTTTTGTTACAAAACGAAATTATTATATCAATTTTAATCTTAATTGCAATTCTAGTTTTGCTGTTTATCTTATCTCTTGCTCACGATGTGGAGTGCAGTATGTAGGATCGACTATTACAAAGTTTAGGATGAGATTTAACAATCATCTGATAAATCTAATTAATAAACATGCAAGTTTGTCCATGGCCAATAGGGCTAAAGATGATAGGATATATCAACATTTTTATTCAGAAATCCATTGTGGTTTAGAAGATGTTAGCGTTATGCTTATAGATAAGTGCAATACAGAACATAGTCTTAGGGAGAAGGAGGCCCAGTGGGCTTACCGTTTAAATACTATTAGCCCCAAGGGTTTAAATGTAGAAGAATACGTATACTTGTAATCAGCTCGCGCTTAAATTTTACGCGCGCTTATCGCGCACATGTACTTGTAATTTCTATCGGTAGCTCGAGCATTATTGTACTTCGCGCGCGCTTATCGCGCACGAGGGAAAACTAATGTAACGGTTTTGTTTGGCTTCATCAGATGCCCTGATGAAGGCTTTTATAATAAAGTCGAAAATTTGGCAGTGTAAACAAAATCCAGTTTATTGTGTTTTATGTTAATATTTCTGGAGACTACACTATTGTGGGAAGTACTTGGACATTTAGAGAGAGAGAGAGAGAGAGAGAGAGAGAGAGAGAGAGAGAGAGAGAGAGAGAGAGAGAGAGATAGAGAGAATAAGTGAAGAGGTGTTCTGTCCAACGATGCACTCCCAGTAAAAGGATCCTTGAGGATTCACAGTCTGCACTTCATAGAAATATCTTGAATTTAGTTGAAAGAGAAGGCAGGCAACTTCTAATGTCCACAAAAGCTTTAATAAAGACGTTTCGACCTTCGGTCTTCTTCTGCAGTAAAAGTAAAATTAAATAAGGTAAAATAAAACTATTAAAAAATATGTACAAGGTAAAAGAAGGGGATGGTGAATGGCACAAAATGCAAGGTCTATTTATACTATTTAAGTCATTAATATTCAAATTCAAAAAACAACGTGGGAATGAACCACTTATTTTGCAAAGGGAGCTAAAATTAAAATTAAAAATTAACTCTATTTTTGGACCTAAACTCCTGCCTTTTATTAAGGCCATAAGGGCGTAACGTATGGAGTTGAGCTGTCCAATAAGCTTCTCTAGTGAGAAGCTTTTTATCTACATCTATAATAGAGTTAATTTTCTCAATCGCAATGAATTGGAAATCAGTTAAAGAATGTGCGCTATTGTTAAAATGTATCGCAGTTTCACAAGTCTTTTTATTATTTAACATAGCAGACTTGTGATTGCGGAACCTAATTTTAAGTTCATTAGAAGTTGATCCTACATATTGTAGTTTACATTTTGTACAAGATACTAAATAGATGACATTTGAAGAAGTACAACCTAAGGCTTCTTTAATTTTATAAATACGGCCTGTGGAAAAACTCTGAAACGTTGGAGTTTCTACAAGATAGTTTTTGCACAGGTCGCATTTCTTTGAACACTTAAAGTATACCGGCTTATTAGAGCTCTTTTCAGACTTCAACTTAGAAGGTGCTAAAATTTCTTTTAAGTTTTTTGTTCTTCTATAAGCTGGCATTATTGACCTAGGTGGAAAAATTTCTTTCAAAGAGGCCGTATTTAGTAAATGTGAATGCTTCTTAACAATTTTAGAGATATCTGGTAGCCTGGGATTATAGTCCATTACCAATGGAAAGACTTTCTTTTTGTTCTTTTTAGTAGGTTTTAAAATATCTTGGCGCTTCTTGGTTCGTGCTTTTCGAAATTGTTCATCAACGAGCTCCGAAGCGTAACCTTGGTGGGTTAAGTATCTCTTGTACTCAACACAACGCGCATTCAAAGAGTCCGCGGATGAGCAATTTCTATTTAACCTAAGGGCCACCCCATAAGGAATCGATTTCTTACAGTGAAGAGGGTGTGAACTAGAAAAAGGCAAATAGAGATGACTATCCGTGGGTTTGGCATAAACATCAGTGTGAATATAACCTTCTTTGAGATGCAAAGTTAAATCAAGAACATTCAAACTATGCTTGGAGTACTCAACAGTAAATTTAATTGTGGGATATAGAGAATTGATGTATTCCGTAAATTCATGGAGTCTTTCTAGACCCTCTGTCCAAATATCAATGACATCATCTCTATATCTCCACCAGAGATTAGGCTTAATAGTACCCTCAAACTTAGCTTTCTGATCTATTAGTCCTGTAACGTCTCTACATTGGGATAAATGACTTGAACGCACTCTTGAAACCAAACACTAAAACACTCTTTACTTACGGCAAGCTTCTATAGCTTTATTACTGTAAGGTAACGTGTACCGTGTACTAGTTACTGTGTGGTTCACTATAATAAATAAATACAAACTTAGATACAATTGCAAATCTGATTTGATACTTACAGAGCTGAGACGCGCGCAATAATTGCGCAAACTTAGAAGTTTGCGCAATTATTGCGCGCGTCTCAGCTCTGTAAGTATCAAATCAGATTTGCAATTGTATCTAAGTTTGTATTTATTTATTATAGTGAACCACACAGTAACTAGTACACGGTACACGTTACCTTACAGTAATAAAGCTATAGAAGCTTGCCGTAAGTAAAGAGTGTTTTAGTGTTTGGTTTCAAGAGTGCGTTCAAGTCATTTATCCCAATGTAGAGACGCTACATTGTTTGTTCAAGTTTTGTGGTATTCAAGTTTTGTATTGATTATTGAGTCTTTGCTTGCACTGATTGTATCTATGATGTTGTTATGAACTATTCTTGTCCAATGGATTTCACTTGTCCGCAAGAGCAGGAAATATCTTGTCATGATTCTGCTAGCAGCGTTGGCTCGTCCTGTAGTTCAACGTCCAGCCAAAAAATAAGAGCAAAGGTATCTTCAACCGTGGCATCAATGATGGTGAGACAGGTAGAAGAAGAGCAATCATTGGAGGAAGAAGTGGCCGCTCTGAAGAAAAAGATGGCAGTACTGAAAGCCAAACATGAAGCAGAGAGAGCTAAAGCAGAGTTAAAGGTGTATGAAGATGAGGAGACTGAGCCGACAGTTCCAAAGAACATACATGTACCTCCAAGCAGTTCATACAGTCCACCTTCAGCTAATCGTTTCAGTCATCCATTCCAAGCTGAGTATTCTACCACAGCATCTCCTGAAGAAACTTTCTTGAATTTTCTCAAGAATCAGCAATTAATGATGCAGTCCATGGCCAGCGCATTACAGCTCCCGAAACCAGAAATGACACCATTCGACGGAAACCCTCTTAATTACTGGCGATTTATAAGAAACTTCGAAGAAAACATTCATCACAAAGCCACCACAGAGAGCGAGAAGCTGAATTATCTGCTGCAATTCTCTACTGACCGTGTAAAAGATGTAATAAAAAATTGTGTCCTCATCCACCAGGACTACGGTTACACAGAAGCTCGACGAATACTGGAGGAAAGATTTGGAGATCCTTACATAATCGCATGCGCTAGTGTCGAGAGAGTTACGAATGGTCCTCCAATAAAACAGAATGACAGAGCTGGTATTCTTGCCTTCGCAGACAGCCTCAAAGATTGCGAGATGACCCTCAAGTCCATCAGATATCTAGATGAAGTGAACAGTGCAGACAATCTCCGTAAGATAGCAGAGCGCTTCCCACATCACATGAAAGCGAAATGGTTAGAGAGAGTGCGTGTTATACGAGAAAACGGTCTAAGACCAAGAATTAACGACCTAGCGACGTTTACATCTCAAGCAGCAAGAGCAGCCAATGACCCTGTGTTTGGCCAGATAATGGAAAGAGACAAAGAGCGCAATCCCCTCAAAAGACCGCCAAAGCCTACCAAGAACAGCTTCTCAGTCCAAACCCAAGAAAGTCCTCAAGCAAGAGCAGCAATAGAAAGTACCACTCAGAATCAAGTACAAAGACAAGCCGACTTCTGCGTCAACTGCAACAGTACTGATCATTCTCTAACCAAATGTGAAAGCTTTAACAAGAAAAAGTATGAAGATAAGTGCGAATTCCTAAAGAAGAATAGACTGTGTTTCAACTGTTTCAAAGGCCACCACATCGCAAAGCAGTGTTTTAAGAAAGCAGCCTGTACAGTAAAAGATTGTGACAGAAAGCACCAAACAACAATTCATCCTCCAGCTGATCCATCTAAGAGAGATAAAGATACTGGTCCCCAAGTCAACTCCAATGTTGCGTCAACCAAGAGTGGAAAGAGGGTGTGCCTACCCATTGTGCCAGTAAGAGTTTGTGGTAAGAACAGTGAAACAATAATTACTTACGCACTATTGGATAAAGGTTCTGACTCCTCCCTGTGTGAGTCGACCTTAATAAAGTCACTTGGAATAACTGGAAGAGAACATTCCTTTTCACTCAGCACGATAGAAAGGAAAGAAAGCCAGAAGAAAGGTCAAGTGGTTGAACTGAGCATAAAGCCTCTCGAAGGTGAAGAGATCGTGGAGCTCCCAGCAGTGATAACAGTTGATGAAATACCAGTGTCTCAAAGTTGTATAGCCAAGCAAGAAGATGTTGAAAAGTGGCCTCACCTCAAAGGAATAGAAATACCAGAAGTTCGTGGTAAAGTGTCCCTACTGATTGGCAACGACGTGCCAGAAGTGTTCTGGGTTCAAGAAGAGAGGCGTGGTAAACGTAAAGAGCCGTATGCAGTAAAGTCAATTCTCGGCTGGACAGTCTTAGGACCAACAGATAGCTTTGAAGATAAAGAGGTAAATGTCAACATCACCAATACTGGTGGCTTCAGTGACCCCCTACTAGACCAGCTCAAGAAGTTCTGGATCACAGACGAAGCAAACACAAGCAACAAGACAACAGGAATGTCAGTGGAAGACAAGATAGCACTGCAAAAAATGGAAAGTTCTGTGAAATATGTAAATGGTCACTACCAATTATCCCTGCCATGGAAGTACAAGAATCCATACCTACCAAACAACAAGTATCTTGCAGAGTCAAGACTAAAGATGCTCAAGAGAAAATTTGACAAGGATGAGAGGCTGTTCACAAAGTACAAGTCAGCCATCAATGAGTATATAGACAAAGGTTATGCACAACAAGTACCCATCAGTGAGCTTGACAACAAAGAGAAGGTCTGGTACCTACCCCATCATGCTGTAGTAAATCCAAACAAGCCAGAGAAAGTTAGAGTAGTCTTTGACTGTGCAGCCAAATATAAAGGTACATCGCTGAACGATCAGTTATTACAAGGTCCTGACCTGACTAACAACTTGTTTGGAGTTCTCACAAGATTCCGGCAAGAACCAGTAGCTATAATGGCAGATGTTGAAGGCATGTTCAACCAAGTTAAAGTAGATCCAGAAGACACTGATGCTTTAAGATTCCTCTGGTGGCCAAATGGTGATACGCATGAAGATCCAATTGAAATGCAAATGCTGGTACATCTATTTGGTGCAACTTCTTCTCCAAGTTGTGCGAACTTTAGCCTGTGTAAGACAGCTGAAGACAACAAGCAAGACTTCAAACCTGAAACAAGCAAAAGTGTAAATCAGAACTTTTATGTAGATGACTTACTTAAGTCAGTAAAAACCCCTGAAGAAGCAGTTACACTAAGTCAAGAGCTAAAGGAGATGTTGAAGAGAGGCGGATTCAACCTAACGAAGTGGACAAGCAACAGCAAAGATGTCATGGACTCCATCCCAAACAGTGAAAGAGCAAAGTCCTTCAAGAACCTGAACCTGGATGACACCTTCCCAGTAGAGAGAGCACTTGGTGTAATGTGGGATGTAGAATCAGACAAGCTGACCATAAAGACAGAGGTGAGCGACAAACCACAGACTAGAAGAGGAATTCTCTCAACAACAAGTTCTATCTATGACCCCCTTGGTCTAGTAAGTCCATTTATCCTGCCTGCAAAGAAGATAATACAAGATTTATGTAAAGAGAACCATGGATGGGATGACCCTGTGCCTGAAGAAAGTCTATCAAGGTGGGATGAATGGTTGTCAGATTTACCAAAGTTATCATCCATCAGCATTGATCGGTGCATCAAGCCTAAAGAGTTTGGAGAGATTGCAAGAGCAGAACTGCATACCTTCTGCGATGCCTCACAGATTGGCTATGGAGCAGTTTCCTATGTTCGTTTAGTTAATGATGGTGGTGATGTACATTGCTCCTTCATTGCAGGAAAGTCTCGTCTGGCTCCATTGAAAACTCTCACCATCCCAAGGTTAGAACTCTCAGCAGCTGTAGTAGCAGTTGAGCTGGAAAATAAAATACGCCAAGAGATGGAGATACCTCTGGATGAGTCTGTATTCTGGACAGACTCTACTGCAGTACTTCAGTACATCCACAACACCAAGAAAAGATTCAAGGTCTATGTAGCCAACAGAGTGGCTGCAATCCACGAGGGATCAAACCCTGATCAGTGGAAGCATGTAAGGTCAATAGATAATCCTGCTGATGATGCATCAAGAGGCCTGAAAGGAGAAGAGATGGTGAATGCAACACGATGGGTCAAGGGACCAAGTTTCCTCTGGAAGAGCAAGGAAAGCTGGCCAGAACAACCAATTAGTCTACCTCAGCTGTCTCAAGATGATGAAGAGGTCAAGAAAGAAACACAAGTCTTCCAAGCAAGTACCAACACCTGTGACAGAGAACTGCCAACTGACAAGCTAATCAACAAGTACTCATCATGGTATGATTTAAAGAAAGGTGTAGCATGGTTGTTGCGCTTCAAGAGTTACATGTTGTATAAGTATGGCCATAAAGAATCAAAGGAGCATATTGTCCAAAGTTCCTTGACAGTGGAAGAAATTAAAAATGCAGAAACGGAAGTAATCAAGTATGTTCAGCGACAGCACTTCCAAAAAGAAATCATGAAATTACAAGCTAAAGAGCCTGTTCAGAAATCAAGCAAGCTGATAAAGTTAAATCCAAAGATGAGAGAAGATGGTATGCTCATAGTTGGAGGACGCCTGAATAATGCATCCATCAGTGATCAAGTAAAGCATCCAGTAATAGTACCTGGTAATAGTCCTGTATCAACACTGATTGTAAGAGATTACCACCAATCATCATGCCACAGTGGAAAGGAGCATACACTCAGCCTGATAAGAGAGAAGTTTTGGATAGTAAAGGCAAGAGTAATTGTGCGCCAAGTCATCAACAAGTGCTTCATATGTAAACGACGTCAGGCAGTGCTTGGTGAACAGCAAATGTCAGATCTCCCTGAAGACAGAGTCACCCCAGAGAAACCACCCTTTACATTCGTTGGTGTAGACTGTTTTGGTCCATTGTACGTTAAGCAGGGAAGAAGTCAAGTCAAGCGATATGGCTGCCTGTTTACCTGTTTAGTTACCAGAGCAGTACACATAGAAGTTTTGCATTCAATGGATACAGATTCATTCATTGATGCATTAAGTAGATTCATAAACCGCAGAGGCAGACCAGAAGTAATCAGAAGTGACAATGGAACCAACTTCAAAGGAAGCCAAAGAGAATTGTCAGAAGAGCTGAAGAAATGGAATCAAGCTAAGATTGAAGATTGTCTGCGCCAACGGGAAATCAAGTGGAAGTTCAACCCACCCGCAGCAAGCAACTTTGGTGGTGTCTGGGAAAGAATTATAAGATCGATAAAGTCAATCCTTCGAGTGATCCTGAAAGATCAAGTAGTAACTGATGAAACACTGGCTACATTGTTGGTTCAAGTAGAAGGAATTCTGAACAGCCGACCTATTACAAGATTCAGTGATGACCCTAAAGATCAAGAACCACTGACACCAAATCACTTGTTATTGTTAAAGGATCAGAAGCAGTTACCACCTGGAATATTCAAGTCTGAAGATACATACAGCAGAAGATGGAAGCAAGTTCAATTTATAGCAGATCAGTTTTGGAAAAGATGGACGAGGGAATATTTGCCAGCCCTGCAAGAAAGACAGAAATGGTTACAGAAGAGCAGCAACATTAAAGCAGATGATGTTGTCCTTGTAAGTGATGAGAAAACCTCCCGTGGTCAGTGGCCCCTTGGACGAGTGGTCGAAGCTTATCAAGGAAAAGATGGTTTAGTGCGCTCAGTGAAGATCAAGTATAACGATGGATTCATCCACAGGCCAATAAACAAGATATGTCTGTTGGAATCAGTGATCAACCAAGCTTCTACTCAAGTACCCAAGGAAGCAATTACCAAAGTACCCAAGAAAACAAGTACCCAAGCATCCATCAAGTAAAGTAAAGAAGTATCCAAGACAATTAAATAAGTATAGATTGTTAAGTTAACTTAAGCAAAGTTCAATTTGTCGCATTTGGAAATAAGGTTTAGAAATAAGGCACCCCTAGTTGCTTATTTGGGGCCGGTAATGTAGCGACAAATTAGCCCTTTTTTATAGTTTCCTTTGAAAATTAACATCGTTGAATATTTACCTTTAAGTTGAGAACATTTTCCAATTCATTAGTTTTGTTTTCCAGTTATATTTCTCGATATTTAAGCAGATTTTCCAGGATACCGTTTACTATACCGTTTTGTCCGCCATTTTGTTTCTAAGATAATATTGGGCTTCCTGTCTCATAGGTAGCTATATTTGGAGAGTCAAGCCATATTTAGCAAAATGGCGCGTATTTCGTTACTAAGGCTTCGTAAGCACTTTTCGTTGCTATGTAGTAGTTTTCGGGCAAGTTCAGGCAAGCCCATTTTGTAAGGCAAAGCTCTTTTATCTTTTGGGGATATTCACACCAAAACTGTAAGTAATTTTAATCTTATTTACGTACAAATGTTTTCAAGGATATTTTTCTTTAGTTTTTTGTAATTTTTGAGCATAATATTGCATTTATATATTCTAAGTTTGCGCAATTATTGCGCGCGTCTCAGCTCTGTAAGTATCAAATCAGATTTGCAATTGTATCTAAGTTTGTATTTATTTATTATAGTGAACCACACAGTAACTAGTACACGGTACACGTTACCTTACAGTAATAAAGCTATAGAAGCTTGCCGTAAGTAAAGAGTGTTTTAGTGTTTGGTTTCAAGAGTGCGTTCAAGTCATTTATCCCAATGTAGAGACGTTACAGGACTAATAGATCAGAAAGCTAAGTTTGAGGGTACTATTAAGCCTAATCTCTGGTGGAGATATAGAGATGATGTCATTGATATTTGGACAGAGGGTCTAGAAAGACTCCATGAATTTACGGAATACATCAATTCTCTATATCCCACAATTAAATTTACTGTTGAGTACTCCAAGCATAGTTTGAATGTTCTTGATTTAACTTTGCATCTCAAAGAAGGTTATATTCACACTGATGTTTATGCCAAACCCACGGATAGTCATCTCTATTTGCCTTTTTCTAGTTCACACCCTCTTCACTGTAAGAAATCGATTCCTTATGGGGTGGCCCTTAGGTTAAATAGAAATTGCTCATCCGCGGACTCTTTGAATGCGCGTTGTGTTGAGTACAAGAGATACTTAACCCACCAAGGTTACGCTTCGGAGCTCGTTGATGAACAATTTCGAAAAGCACGAACCAAGAAGCGCCAAGATATTTTAAAACCTACTAAAAAGAACAAAAAGAAAGTCTTTCCATTGGTAATGGACTATAATCCCAGGCTACCAGATATCTCTAAAATTGTTAAGAAGCATTCACATTTACTAAATACGGCCTCTTTGAAAGAAATTTTTCCACCTAGGTCAATAATGCCAGCTTATAGAAGAACAAAAAACTTAAAAGAAATTTTAGCACCTTCTAAGTTGAAGTCTGAAAAGAGCTCTAATAAGCCGGTATGCTTTAAGTGTTCAAAGAAATGCGACCTGTGCAAAAACTATCTTGTAGAAACTCCAACGTTTCAGAGTTTTTCCACAGGCCGTATTTATAAAATTAAAGAAGCCT
>JALIZF010000909.1:0-101808 GCA_029948255.1 Telmatactis stephensoni
TTTGAGTACTGTTTTGTATGAGACAATCATCAGTCATTCATCGGCTGAGAAAAAGAGTAAGGTTTTAGCGGAATAGTTTTGTATTTCACCCCTATGAGGTTTTTGGTCAAGAAAATAAAGGTATGTTCAGTTTTACTGATAAACAAGAGTTAACTTTAACTAGATTTTGTTATCATTGATTTGTGTTTTAAATTTTGTAGTTCACAAAACTCATAAGATTGCAAAAATCGTTTGATTTAAGCGACTTAACTTTATGAAATTATTTCCTTCAAGAACTATTTTATAGGTTACTAATTTCGATAACTAGGAAAATCAAATCTTAATTTCACGTTTTCAGCCAGTCAAACCAGTATAGAGGAGTAAAAATATCGCTGGATATTTTTACTCGCTCCAGTCCTACTCACGCGATATTCTTACTCGTCTCATGATAGATAGATAATAAATCGTTTATTATATGACTTTTAGTTTTTTCACTATTTCCGGTATTTAGTGATTTTGTGTCCGGTCCACGAGCGCCGTTTTCCGCCATAGAATAATTTATGTAAATCATCGAGTGAGCTGCAAGAATGAATAAAAGCCGTCTATGAGGACATGTGGTTACTGGTAGTCAAAACATATAGCATCCACAATCATCACCATGTATACTATCCTAGATTTTTAGAGTTATGGCCGCCTAGTTTGCATTAATATATGATCACTCTCAGTACATGGATAACTGCATGGTCTTAGTACTCGATCAGTAGATATGGAATGAGAGTACTGCAACATCTCAGCGCCGGTGCTGCTACGGCGCGTCCGCGAAGAACAAAAGAAATTCTTTCCGGTGCGTCCGAGGAACGAATGAAATACTGGGAACACTCCGTTGCGCAGCAACCGAACAACTTTTTCGGAGTTTCAAACAAAAGAACGAGTTGGTAGTGGCACGCGCCGCGTCTATTGTTTTTCGATTCTGCCACCTGCAAAAGGTATTGTTTTCAATTCCTGGCTCTTTTAAGAATGAACAAAAGTTTAGTTAAGCGAGCGAATAGACCATTCTATTGAGAGCGTGACGGCTTTTGTCCGTGAAACGGTCACCTGTAGAACTATTGTGTTTATCAGTTCAATATCCAAAATGAACTTCAATTCGACTTATGTATTTGATTCAATGTCTCAAAATATAGCAACTGTCAAACAAAACATGACGCAACCATTCATATGCTATTGAATATTTATTCTATTGCATTCATGGAAAGTAACATTCTACAGGTTTCTTCTAGTAACCATGGAAACCATCTTTCGAGCTGGTCCACAGGGATCCCAAACAAGATCAAATGTTATTTTATTAAGTACAACAAATACTGTCTTCAGTTCCCTCTAGCTTTAATTTTTTTCGAAAAAGAGAGTCTCTCCAGCCGGATTCGAACCGACGGCCTCAGGAACTACAGTCCCGCGCTCTAACCGACTGAGCTATGAAGAGAGTACACGTAGAGGATAGTATATTTTGACCATTTATTCTCGGCCTTAACGAAATTTAGAACCACTCTGTAAGGAACAAATCAGTCTCAAAGTCATTCCTTTTATTCAAGTAATCGATTTTACAATTCACTTGATTCTTCTTGGTTTTCGTCCACGAGAGTTTTAATTTCTTGGATTTTAGGGACTGTTGGTGTACAGCGTTACAGTCTGTACAGCGACAAAATTTAACTTTAGTGGTCTGAGCATTGGCTGGAAAGACGTGCGTACAAACATCACACTCGATGTATTCGTTTTCGCGACAGTAATATGCCTCACGCCACAAACAACAAGGGCATTCAACCACCGGAATGGAGTAAAACTTCACAAAGTCACGGCAAACGTGACACTCTCTGGGTTCCTCATCCGATTCGGAAAGCTCCGGTTCGGAACTCTCCTCGGGCTCTAAGCTTTCACCAACACTTTCAGCGTCCGACTCAAAACTTTCTCTTTCAGAGGCCTAGCAGCCAGATCCGCCAGCAACTTCTTATTACGGATCAGTTTCTTGTCAATACCGATCTCCGATAATCCTTGAGTGAGCGTTTTCAACCCACGGGGTACTTTGACTTCAAGGTTGAAAGGCAACATGGCATACTCGATAAGCTCTGCCATGCTGGTCACGGGAATTCTTCGTTCGTGATACAGCATCTCCCCATGGGAATTCCAGTATAAAATACTTTTTGAAGCCGCCAGAGTATGAAGAAACGCTAGAGCCTTATCTTCTGGAATACTCTGGGAGAGTGCCTGTAGAACTTCTTCAATATCTTCCTTGTCCCACAAGTCCTGTTCTGCGTCAACACTTCCGTCATGAGAATATTCAGAACCGCGTTCAGTGTCAGTGGAATCGCTACGTACTCTCTTCATGTTGCTCCCTCGAAGGATCAAAGTCAAAATGAGCTTCTTCTTTCTAGACACAAATACTTATAACAAAAACAGACTCAAAGCTGACATCAGGGGTGACATGACATCGGATACAAAACCATCGCCCCGCTGAGCAAGAATTTGTTTTTTGGTTTTGAAAGGAACGGATGGATTGGCTAATTTACGTATGTCGTCCACGTGCTTTCTTAGTCTTTCTTTGTGTGTATCCTTCATGGGGATCAGGCCTCTCGATAAATTCGAGAAAACTTCACAAATGGCATGAACCTGTTCTGGACTAGCGGTAGTCAGCAAAAGCCTTCTTTGGTGAGGAAAACAATTAGTTAAATGACACAAATAGCCAAAATTTTCTCTTAGCAAGTGGCTCATGTTGTCTGCACAGCCGATTGCATCAAATAAAAGGACGACAGAAAAACATTCCTATTTATCCCTTTTTCCATTGTCAACTAAAGGCAGTTGGAATTCTATCATTTGAAGGATATAATCTACACTAGAATCTAGTTCCCTAGCTAGAATCTACACTAGACTATATTAAAATCTAGTATCTAGCTAGAATCTAATATCTAGCTAGAATCTAGTATCTAGTAGAATCTAGTAGAATCTATCTAGAGTGATTTTCATCGGACTGTGAAACAATTACCAATAGTCAGTGTTTAATAGTGTCTAATAGTTGTATTGCAACAAAAGAAAACAATGGGTGCAGAGTCTATTAGTGTCTATTTGCTTAGTAACTATTTCACAGTCCGGTGAAAATCACTCTAGTAGAATCTACAGTATCTAGTAGAATCTAGCTAGAATCTAGTATCTAGCTAGAATCTAGTATCTAGTAGAATCTAATATCTAGCTAGAATCTAGTAGAATCTAGTATCTAGTAGAATCTAGTATCTAGTAGAATCTAGTATCTAGTAGAATCTAGTATCTAGCTATAATCTAGTAGAATCTAGTATCTAGCTAGAATCTAGAATCTAGCTATAATCTAGTAGAATCTAGTATCTAGCTAGAATCTAGTATCTAGTAGAATCTACACTAGATAGAATGTTAAATCTATTCTATTCAGATCTAGGTCATAGCCCATAAATAGCGTTTCCTTCAAGAATGGGTCTCATTCTTCAAAAGACGTGAGATGGTGCGGATGTGTCCTATATGCGGCAAGCCGCAACAAAACATATACACTCATTTAAGTAGAACTCATAAGTTGGACAATTCGCAGCGGACGTATTGGCTTGGTCAGGAAAAATGCACAAAATGGGGTCAGCGGTTTACTCCCTATCCCCAGACGAAGCCTGTGGAAACCAAATGTGACCGCTTTCGGTTACTTCATCCCTTCACGGCCTTAGTGGCTGGAATGACCGGCTCTGGAAAGACGGTCTGGGTTCAGAACCTTCTTGAGCACGGAGCTCAAGTCATTCATCCCCCGCCCCAACGTATTGTATGGAGTTATTCCCAGTGGCAACCGGCCTACGACCAGATGCTCAAAACGGTACGTACCTGGGATCGAGTTTGTCAAAGGGATACCTCATGACCTCGACGAGGATTGGTACTTTGACCCCAAGATCAACAATGTGATGGTCATCGATGACCAAATGACCGAGACCTCCAACGACAAACGAATCCTGAAAATGTTTACAAAGGGGTCCCATCACCGAAATCTCAGTGTCGTGTTCCTCTTGCAAAATGTCTATTTTCAAGGCAAGATCATGCGCACCTTGAGTCTGAATGCATCGTACCTCGTCTTGTTTAAAAACCCCAGAGACAAATTGCAGATGATGACGTTAGGAAAACAAATGTACCCAGGAAAGACGGAACAGTTTGTTCAAAAGTACGAGGCCGCCGTTCAGCGGTCGTACGGCTACCTGTTCGTCGATCTCGAACCCAACACCAGGGAGGAGTGTCGATTGCGTACGAATGTTCTCCCGAACGACGCCCACCTATCGCAGACTGGAGGCCAAACAGATTCGATGAAGACCATGGCTAACTATTTTGAGCGTCAGGGGTACTTACAGTCACCCGTTCTTAAAGTCATGCAGGAATTGTCAGAACAGATGAACACTATTTTGAATGACCCTTCCCTACCTCCGGAGGTGAAAACCAAACAATATGAGCCACTGTTGACTCGTTACCTCGTCCATCAACAGCAACTCTCCAATAACGGTTTCACGATACCGAGACAGAAACCAACCGTACCAACCATGTCTGTTCAGAGTCAACCTTCTAACGTGACGACCTCAGAAAACGTCCCTACAGCAACTCTGCCCAGTGACAGTGGTATTGCCACAGCAACACCGAAAGAACCCTCCTTTCTTCAACGTCTGACATCCAAAGTTAGAACGCCTTTTAAAACTGCTAGTTCACAGGAAATACCGTCGACCCCATTAAAAGCTCCCTCGGATCAACCCACTCCTTTTACCCCTCTGTCGAGTGCAGTCCCAGAAGAGTTTCCACCTACTCCCCCACCGAGCCAAGGAAAACCTCTCAAGTGGATACGTTATCAAGATGAGCACAAGTACAGAGGACAGGTATTCCAACCCCCAAGACGTTCAGAACGATTGAGAGCCGTGATTAAATCTATTCCTGGCTGGGAAAAACATTAAGAACTGAATGTAACGAGGGAACTGAAGACAGTATTTGTTGTACTTAATAAAATAACATTTGATCTTGTTTGGGATCCCTGTGGACCAGCTCGAAAGATGGTTTCCATGGTTTCCATGAATGCAATAGAATAAATATTCAATAGCATATGAATGGTTGCGTCATGTTTTGTTTGACAGTTGCTATATTTTGAGACATTGAATCAAATACATAAGTCGAATTGAAGTTCATTTTGGATATTGAACTGATAAACACAATAGTTCTACAGGTGACCGTTTCACGGACAAAAGCCGTCACGCTCTCAATAGAATGGTCTATTCGCTCGCTTAACTAAACTTTTGTTCATTCTTAAAAGAGCCAGGAATTGAAAACAATACCTTTTGCAGGTGGCAGAATCGAAAAACAATAGACGCGGCGCGTGCCACTACCAACTCGTTCTTTTGTTTGAAACTCCGAAAAAGTTGTTCGGTTGCTGCGCAACGGAGTGTTCCCAGTATTTCATTCGTTCCTCGGACGCACCGGAAAGAATTTCTTTTGTTCTTCGCGGACGCGCCGTAGCAGCACCGGCTGAGATGCTGAGATGTTGCAGTACTCTCATTCCATATCTACTTCGATCAAGTCCCAACCATCATCTTATGTATAAGTGACTATTCCAAGACTGCCCATGCATGCTCCCACTGATGTATAGGGGTACTAGTAATAACTATACTTGAGTATATACTGTATAAAACTTGTCTAAAATGTTAAACATAAATGATGATCCATTGCAGTAAAAGCACAGGACTGTTGGGAACTCAAATCAGTTTACATAAATAAAAAGCATTTATTCACAAACACGAATTGTCTATTCACAATTGTCATAGCATTGGTATTATTTTTACATCAGGAATGTCTTAGTAACAGGAAAATCTGGAACAAAAAATGAGGGAAAAAACATTTGTCAATAGTACAGTGTGTTTTGGAAGTCCACTAATCTAGCTATTTAGCGTAATCTCTAATGAGTAAATGAACTATAACTCGATTTGGACTTGTCGAGAGACCAAAAATAATCAATAGTCAGAAAAATATAAATATAGACTATGATACTCTGAAGTGGGTTTTAAAATCTTGTAATGAGTGAATCCGATAAGAAATAATAATACAATATCGTTGTGCAGACAAAATCAAAAACAAATTATATTTTAAGTCTTCGAGTACTTTTCTGTCAAGAAATCCAATTTCACTGACTCAAATATACAACAAAGCCAAATAACGTCGAGAATAACAAAGACTTTTCCAAAAAAATCCAAAGCGAAAGTAAAGACATAAATGCAAATGAAATCCACACGAGATTTGGTATCGAATTTGGTACATAAAGTGACATAGCAGCAGACTTCGATCGTTGTCAAACAAACACTGTGTTACGATCAACTTTCGCTCAAAACCTTTCGCAAACCACCCCAAATCCTGAACGATTCCTTAAAAACAAACTCCTTACTCCTTGGTTAAAGCTGTATACCTGGTTATATGAGAAAAAGAAAGAAAAATCGCCGGTTCTCTACTTACCGACTACATGGAGCACATGGACAGGCGAGTCTACAATAATATAGCTTGGGTTTCCTGTTTCATTCCAAATTTCTTCGTAGACACCATATTTATCAAATAAAACTTAATTGCTCTATTTTTCCCTCGAAGAGTGGTTTTCAATAAAATATACAAAACTAATCGCTACAAACGCCGGCCAGCTAGTTTCTTAATAATTAAATCGTACTTTCATAGCGAAAATCGAAGAAATGTACTCGGCAAAATTCGGAAGGATTTCGTTCTCATCCGACTGTCACCCGAAGTGATTACTGCGGAAACTTACGGACTATCGAACATACGCACTCGATGACAAGCCAGTAACCACAAAAAATCAAACGGATTTCAGCACAAAAATTGACATTTTATGATTTGAAAATTCTTACAAATGTTAAGCACTTTCGTTGATGCAATTTCCTTTAATTAATTTCTTTTTTCTTTTTTCTTTTCGCCAAAATCAGGAAAAACAACTAGATTAAGATGAAGAATTATGAAGTAGATGAGTCTTTTTCAGCAAAATTCTGCCGAATGGTTATTTCATAAACCCGAAAATCTGCTGGGAAAACTTTTAAGAAGAAGTTTAAATCGTCTAATCTTCATTGTCACTTTCTATTATACGACAACGTTTCCCGTGGATATGAACATTCACTTCGGCGTTAAAGACCTGAAACTGCATCCTTCAACACTCAACTAGTCAACTCAACAAACTCATGTTCAAGCGAAAACTCAACCACGTTACCAAGAATACAATCTAATCAGCTTTAATGGACGTCTCTACAAACAAATTGATGGTTGTGGAATGGTCAATCCTCTCTCTCCAGTACATCGCGTACAATTGCCCTATCGCATAATGACGTCACAGTTTGTTTACATTGGGGATAGATGCTCAGAAACAGTGGAAATTGGGACCTATTAATATTCCTTTTCGAAGTAGAACTTCAATGTATCGAGTTTTGATATGCAATCACTCTGATCCCCTCTGGCGACCATAATCCTTAGCGTCAAAAAATGTTTTGGTGTGACGTCATTATGCGACAGGGCAATTTCAGGTAACTTCCGGTAATTTTGCTCATATACATATCATATATCATGACGCCCGTAATGTTTCATGCTAATTAATCTCGAGGAATTACAAAAAACATGTAAGAATCCACACTTTCTACTCTCGATCGCAAAGACTGGGAAGCGTAAAGAAAAAATGTAACATCGAAAAATAAAAGTAATACTACGATATTTTTGTGTGCTAAATTCTTACCTCTTAGCTCCGTGTCGATCAAGCGATTTTCTTTAAGTGAATACAGTGTGAAAATGGCGTCCTTTTGTATGAAGAGCACGCCAATGAGCAAGGAAACGCCATATTGTGTCTTCATAAATGCTGCTTTGAGAAATGTAACACGAGAAATTGATGTACATTTTACTGCCTTAAATAAATCCTGTATTCTTTTGTTTTTCGTCTTTAAATGTAACACGCGACTTTATTATTTAAGTTATTTTGACCAATCATATTACGATTATAACAATGTTATTGTTTGGCGCTCGAACTCATTCTTCCATACGGTCATGACTTACGTTACTTAGTGTGAAATTGTACGCGATGAATGGCAAACATCTTCATGACCAAGTAACTAGAGGTAGATCCATGTCATCAGCCCACTCAACTTGCCCTTTTATGACCGTTCCATACAACTTTATTTCCTCTACAATTAAGATCTTCAAAAACAAAAACACACCACGCCCTGCGTGTACGTCCACTCTACACAACCTGACACTGAAAAACCTAAAGTCTTCAAAGCTACCGTACTGCCGAAGTATGAATCTTTAAGGTCGCTCGACTGGGTTTTGTTTGAGGCGCACCTTTGCTGTTTGATCGCAAAATGCGTCGCGGCAAAAAAACTAATTTCAAAAATAAATTCCACAGCAAGTCTAGGGATAGATTAAAGTTTCTTTTGACGTTTAAGGAGGCTTCCTACAATTTCTCTAGGGTTCGACCGCTCAACTTGAAACGGCTGTAGTTAGTTACATGAAAGGACCTACAGCTATGAACTTGTGTCCACTAACTACATGAAGACTGAAGTGTTCAATGGTAGGTGTTTTGTTTACACCGGAGTTAGGCATAGCGACGAAACGATGACGTCACCGTTTTAGATTTCAAGCAATTTTACGCGTTTTTGGCCTAAACTTTAAAACGACAAACAAGGCGTTGATAATTAGGACTTTGCCTAGCAGCACACGAATTTCTGAGAAATTCGTATAAACGAATTTTGAATTATCCAAGGGGCAATTTTTTAACCCCTAAAATCACAATATCTTGTCAGTTTCGATTCAATAATTTTAAAAGCAAAGTAGCGTGACAACTCTTGGACTGTCCAAATGTTGTTCATATATCATGATACTACTTCTGAACGAAGTTGGACGTCAGAAAGTGCTTTGGATCTCTGTCAGCGTACGTTCACTTAGACATGAAATTTGGCTGAATTTTATCAAAATTCATACAAAAACGTTTAATGCTCCTAATGAAAAAATCTCTCGGTCAACTGTTTTCTCCCTTTCACGCCGGGCACAAAGGACCCCAAAATCGGCAATGTTAAACGTCCCATTTTTGCTCTAACCTTTGTATCTTCAACAATATTTGATCATTTGCAATGACACATTCAGTGATGGCTAACTATAAGTGGCAGTTTATTTTGCCATTTTCAAAAGTTACCATTGACGTCATAGCGAATTGTTACATTTTTCGATAACATCCAGATTACTTCAAGAGATTCAAGAGATTCCCCCCCCCCCCCCCCCCTTTTCAGGGTCTTCGTCCAAAACATTTCATGCATTTGGTAAATGATTGCTTGTAAAAATCTGGCTTTTCCCGTGTTAGGAATTACAATAAAACATAAATATACTTAAATGAAGTAGGCATTTAAATCAGGTGGGTCAAGACTAAAATACTCAGACGTAATAGACTTTTAGTATAGTATGGGCATTCTGTAGTAAAGAGCAAGCAATATACATTTTCCCAACTGCACTCAGTCCAATTTTCAAATTCTTTTTGAAATCTAGGAATTTGAAATGACTAGTTTACGATGTCATTAAAAATCCGTTCAACGGATGCTCTGGCAGAGCTCATGGATGTGTTGAAATTCCTTTGTTATGGTGTTAGTACACCTCTAAATGGTGTTTGCAAATGAACACTCAGAGGACAAGCAGAGTCTCCGTAAACACATAGAGGTTGCCCAATCACTGGTGAGAACGAAAATCTCTGAAGATCCTGAAGAAAACCGGAAGTCGCAAGCATCCCACTGTCATGGCGTCGTCCTTCAACTGAACTGGACCATACAAATGTCCTATGAGACCATTAGGCAGTGCAATGGCTTAAAATTTCAGTGAGTGAACCTTTTTGTGGCCATTGTATATTACTTGCTGATTTACATGTGGTCTGCACACTGGACGAATAGTCCCATCTATAAAGCCCCAACAATTCTCTAAGGCAGCTCCGGCCCCGTGTACTGCATTAGCATACAAAACAAGGTTTGCAGGTGAAAGTAAATCATGATTATAGCTAGCGTGTTATAAGTAGATGATGCCACCGGTTGTAAATCAAGTCTAGCATGTGGTTTGTTGTGATATATAGCTCAGGTACCGGGTGAGCGAATCGAGGAACCAAGTCTCCATATCGGCATGGATAACAAAAACGTCTTAGTACAATACATAAGGCTCCAATACTGTCTACAACTAGGCCGTTGTATGTCACAATTTCATATGGCAAACGAAGAGCATCAGCAAGGCTGTATATATCATTTCTCAAAAATCGAAATTCAGCTCTGCATTCAGCATCTGTAAATTCGTCTAAATCAAAGCTGTCGTACAACCAATAGGGGAAATCAGGATTTCGTCCTATATTTCCTTCATAATTATAAAGCATTAAAAACTCTTCATCACTGAGCATTCTGCTGCTGTAGCACAAAATAACCAACTCTCTAATTTCCCTTAAACTCGATACTCAGCCGCGAAGATATCACATATTTAAATTTCGCGCTTGTTTCCGACTAGAACCCAGTTCTCCACATTGGATATACGTCGTCGTCGTCAATAAAGTTGTCGATTCGTAAGCGGAAATGTTTATAGCCCTAAAGTACCCAAGGACGCTTATTGACAGGACTATAAAACGTTCTGTCGATAATAAGCTCCAATCCAACCTGATACGTCGCGAAAAGAGCCAACTGACAACGTCAGAATTGTCATACGTTGCAATCCACGAGTTAAAAACTACAGGACCTGAGCCATAAGAAAAACATCAGCGTTCAAACTGTCTTCACGAGCCGGAAACTCATCGAGTCGCTAAAATTGTAAGAAAAGAAACCCCCAATCGTCAACAAACAACAAGTCGGCTGATAATTGGATTCAAGCAGTGATACTTATGAAGAAATCAACAATCACCAATTTCTCGAGTTTGATGACGTCATCGCGTGACATCATTTAATGACGTCATCGGAACAGAGAATTTCCATATTTTTTGCCGTTTCAAAAAAAAAATATTCAATTCTTACATAGTATGGCTTTATTCTTCAAGGTGCACAAAGTGACTTATGCATGAGTTTTTCATTTCGTTGACAGATTTTTAGAGCTCTTTTATCGTCTTCGTAAAGACATTTGTGCGGATAACTTCGCTATTTTACACTTTTCTAGAAAACCCATCCGCTACTTTGTGGAGCATAATACATACAACATTTCAAGATAAAAAATAATTATTTTAGCTGCAAACTCCTCAAAGATTATAGAATTTAAAATGAAAACCGGCCGTTTGCGCATGCGCACTGGAGATTTCAGATGTTCGACACTTTATAGTTCGGCTGTATCATAATGAACAGCTTCAATATGCCTATATTTGGTTTTAAGACTTTCACTTACAATGTTTTGACCCATTATTTTGCTTTCCTTCGGCCGACTGATAATTTGAGAAATTTGTAGCATATTTTGTTGAATTAATTTCTGTGAAAAATTATATTTCCCGCTCTCTCAATAGAAATGCGAACCTTTAAGACCCAAAGAAACGTGGGCATTCCAAAAGTGACATTTCCTCAAAAAATCGTAAAATCGAAGACGTCAATGAGCTCTGGCACTCGCTTTAATATCCAACACAGCAAGCACGTTGCCTAGTAATGAAATATGTCCCAGCACCCTTAAATGTGACTCTTGCGATAAAGGTTATATTGTTTACACCTATAGACACCTGCACGGCCGTATCGAACAGCACAAAGGAACATCTTCAAACATCGCCAAGTATTACAGAATGGCACACGACACCATCCCAGGAGACATCCAACAAGAATTTTGCTGTCCTAAAGAAGTGTAAAAGTATAATTTGACTGTTTACTTTACGAAATGCTGTTAATTGAATGCTGAGAATGCTGAGTTGAACGTGCAATCTGACTCCCTCGGGGCAAAACTCTTTGCATTGTTTAACATGTAAATTAACCTAATGCAAATTTTGTTTGACATACCTTTGACATTAACTTTGAACTCCTTTTGCTTGAGAATGGTACCTTGTAGACATTGAAACGTGGCATTAATCAGCTCTATTCGATTTATTACATTTTGTACGTCAAAATCTTTACGAATAAGATTTCTAAATCATTTGCAAGTAAAATTCAAGCATGCATCGACGAACGACTCGGCGAGGTAAATTACTTAGATATTTGATATCAAATTAAAACTGTAGGTTAAACACTGTTTTTTAATGGTTTTTGTAATTAAAGATTAACTGTATGAGTGAACTGAGTTTATTGTAAAAAATGAGCATATGATCCTTAGTTTCGTCGAAAATCAGAATCGAATGTTGAGTGGGGTGGCGAATGGTACCTAGAAAATCGTGGGTCTCGGCAACTTTTGATCCGATCTCTGAATCTCGGAAGGGTCTCGCATTTTCGTTTTTCCGTGTTTCTTCCCGTCTCGGAGTCTCGGTTTTTCAGGGCGGATGGTCTCCAAGTCTCGGATTTGTTTTCTTTGGAGAGGGGAAAAACTTTAACTTGTCAGACATGCAATTAAAAACTTGATATGGCTGCTCTTACGACGCAAGGTGCAAATCACTCCACAAAGGCATTGACTGAACTGAATGAGTTGCCAACAACGAGTTGCAATTATTCCAAAGATCAATAACTAGCTCTTTCCGAAGCGTAAGCCACTTGGTAAAATATTTGTAGTAAAGGAGTTTATTTGCAAAGGCAGCTCACCCGACAGTTGTTTTAAAATCTTATATTTCCTTGTACCTACACGAGCGCGAAGCGCGAGCCGCTCAGCAAAAATCTTGCAGTAAAGTAGCTCACAATGACTGCCTTCTGGGTGATTTGAAAACTGAATTTCTAGTTAATAATACTTTTCAGATTCGGATGCTTCAGTATTTCTAGATTCGGGCTCGGTTTTCTCAGCACTCAGTCTCGGTCTCGGATTTTCGAAAAGCGTTAGTCTCGGTCTCAGATTTTCAAACAGGGGTCTCGGCGTCTCGGCGAGTCTCGGATTTTACTATTCGCCACCCCTAAAATGATATGCGTGAATCGATGACTCATTGCTGTCACTGACTCATTGAATTTATGTTTAATTGTTAATTTGATTTTGTTGAAGTAACAAACCATTGGAAAAGTCCATTTTGTAGTGTTACAGTTAACAGCTAAAAGTTCGGCTATGGCTAGCTAAAAGTAGTTTGTAGTATATTTTCAGGTTTGCAAGTCTTTTCTTTTCCCGAGGCCTTGTTTTTGTTGTTCAATTGTTGTTTTAACTATTCCTCTTTGTGAGAAATTTTCTTCCCACAGTTTTAAAGGCAAATGGGGTTTATTGCAATTTTTTGTGACAAACTAAACGTAAATAGTATTGAAAAACATCGAAATCGCCTTTCGTCATCTTAAAATCCATGTTCATATGCTCTTATAACAACATGAATCAGAGCGCGCTTTACATAATTGTTTTTTATAAATGGAATTGCATGTCACTCGGATGATGAGTTTTATTTCACACTCGACAAAGCATACATTATAATTCTAACATCTTTCCGAGTGATAATTCCATTTGTAAAACTACAGTGTTATATATATACGGCGTTTTGCAAAAATTCTTTGAAAGCCAAGTATATACATATACACATATATACTAATTTGCATAATTTCAAAATTCTCTAAAATAGCATCTTTTTCATAAAATTATAAAAGTCAGGCCAAAGTGCTTATCACCATTAAGTCTGAATAACTACATCGTAAATTTGCAAAGAATTTGTATTTTTGCCCGTATTTTAGCGATTTTAGTTTGAAAATTACCCACCTGATATATGTATATATGTATATACTTGGCTTTCTCAGAATTTTTGCAAAACGCTGTGTATATATACAAATTATATAAACAAATTACACATATATATAATCAACATAGTTGAATATTAGTATATAGTTGATATTATATATATATATATATATATAAAGAATCAAATAAGATTATGATAAAAGTTTTTAATAATTATTCATATTTAATGTTACATGAGGTTTTAGACAAAGCTGGACTTCATACAAGTGAGAAAGTCATCTCATTTTGTGTCCTACGAAATACTACTGGAACATAGCTAGTTTCGCTATACCTTTTTGATAATAGTAACACACCACAAATAGGTTGTCCACAAATAGGTTGTCCTAAATCAAGATAATTACACGAGATTTGACCTTTATAAAAACAAATCCATCAAATGTAAAAAAAAGGAAACCGCCAAATGCCGAACTGAAAGAACAATGCCTAATTGCTTCCTGGCATCTTTCGCTACTCACACTGAGTTCTACAGAGAATGTCATAATTATTTAATCTAAAACGCTTAATGGCCAAACATTAGTCATTTCAGGAAGATTTTGGTTTCTACTTAGTGCCGCCATAATGACATCATAGCGTTTTAGCCTTGCTCCAGAACAAAAACAGTTTTGATATTGACGCATATACCAGCCGCACGAAATACTTTTATGAGGACTTAAAAAGGAATGATTATTTCACAAAATATTTTGGAATTTACACTCATTAAGTAAATGATTCGCAATTTTCGTCGTGCCTGACAACCGTGTTATTAGCGATTGAATAGATATCACAATCTTATATGTTTTGGATAAATACTAAACAAGTAGTTCAAATGTTTTGGCTCGCATGTTCAGCGTGGGCGAGCATTCAATTTTACATGACCATTTACTAAAACACGACTTGCCGATAACTATTTGACTGGTATATTGCTTTCCTTCTTTGCACAGCAAACTTCAATCCATACCATTTTACGAGTTTTGTGTGATCTGATGTAGGACATGTTTTTTTTTTGTGAAGTATGTTGATGTCCGTAAGCTTTATCATTGCTTGCTTTGTTTTTACATTTACAGATAAAAAGGCAAAGAATTCGATAGGTTTGTTGGCGCTTGAAAACATATACAAAATAATAAAGGACTGCCAGCATAGAACGATAGCGAAGTCCACATCAACGTACTGTACGGTAAAGCTAAATTACTGTCTTCCAGCAAAGAAAACTGTTTTATGGTAAGTCGAAGGTATGTTAAATGAGCTATTATACGTTGTTTCAATTCAAGTTTCTAGAAATGCTAGTAAAAAGTAAATGGCGTATAATTTAAACCTCTAAAATTGTTGTATAATTTAAAAACAAGAAATTTAACAGCCTTTTTAAAGGCTTTTATATCGTTTTTCGGCAGTTTTCTTAGAACAAACATCTGCTCACTCATGATAGGAATCTCGTGTTTTAAGTGGCCGTAGCATTTTAAGAAACTCAGGTGCCGATATCAAACATTTATAGAGTTATTCTAAGACTATAGACAGGGTGTAGAATGAAATTATATTTCAAAAGACCAAAACAAAAAAAACAAATTGTTACAAATTTCAAAGAATGTCAGTTTCCCTGCCAAAACATGTTTAGCCCGCCGTGTGTTAACGTAAATAGTGCTTTATCGAAAAAATTGCATGTGATCGTCATCCTAAACTAGTCAACAAACAATGGTCATAGTCTGTTTGTTATTCACAAGTTGTCGCTTTGGTAACGTATTCTCAATGATATTCAAAATACTATTGTTGTATGGCCTATGTATTTCCTGGCAGCCGATCGAGTGCTGAGTTCTCCGGTGTAAAATACTGCCTACCTTACCGTATCTGATATTCTGCAATTTAAATGTAAGTCATATTGTTTGGCATCAAAAACTAAGGGACAATTGATAATGCTCTGGTATTATCCTAAATTCTTCTGCAGTTTGCACAAACTAATATTTTTGCCGTTTAGAATTATTTGAACACCTGAAGACCGCACAACAAACCATTTTAAAACACCAGCTGTCAGTTTTCGCAAGCGTCTGTATCAAGAAGGAGGGGAAGTCTCAAGGCAAACGGCCGTTCAGCGTTGCTGCCTTTCGTAACATCACAAAAGCTTTCACAGTGGCGACAAAACGCATAAAATGCAGTTCAAGCACTTAAGGTCAAAAATATCCTGTTTTGGCTAAAAACCCGACTTACAACTCATGTCCTAAAGCGGACAAAGTATAAAGATAAGTTTTCGCATTTGGCTAAAATTGCCGTGTATTGGTCAGTTATGCGGCTAGTTATTTGTTGGACGTCAAATCTGTCCTCAACCCAATTTCAACAACTGCCAAGATAAACAAAACTTTTTTGAGAGATCTATGGAAGAAACATTCACCCTACGAGAAAAAGTCTAAAAAACAAGCTACGAGGTTTCATTATGTGAAATTTCAGACATTTTGGACCATGCAAACTTCATATCAATCCTTTAAATGTACCGCTGAGTGATTCAACTTCAGTATATTAGCGTTATAGTTTTGCTGATCAATGGATTCTCGATCAACTGCAGCTGGAGGCATGAAATTAAAGTAAAGTCGGTCGCTAACCAGTTGTAGATTCAACGCGATTAAACTACTTCCAAAGGATTGATATAAGATATATAAGATTTAGGACGGTAATAATAGCTACGGCAACAAAAATCTTTTAGAACAAATGATACTCTATAAAACCTCCTCTTGTGGCGGTAAAACGGCTTGTTTGACACTGCCATTTTTTTGGGGGGGGGGGGGGGGGGCAGCTAGGCTTTTATATTTCATCTCGCTCTAAATTTATGCAATCCCACGAACGGGGAAGGACAAATAATTTTTGAAAATCAGCAAACAGAACAATTATTACACAAAGAAAACGATACGGGGTTATTACGTCGATAAATAGATCGAACCGCCAATGGTGTAGGTAGCTCGTGGATTAAGCTACAGAACATGGTGTAAGATGCAAAATCGTACTAGTATGGATGACTCAGTTCTTAAACTTCTTACAGTTTGACTCTTGAGCTATCCTAGGGTCCAAAATTAATGACTTAGTTCGCCATGTATATATATTTTGAGCCCGTCCCTATGTTAGTATGGAGATATATTAAGCCTTTCAGATGGTAAATGGATAACAGTCATTTTCTCTGTGATAAGTTGTACAAGTTACCCAGGGTAAATGTACTTAATGTTTTCAAGTCTTTAGCTTTGGCTTTTAAGAATTTATGCTTGTCCTTGAAATAGGAAATATGTGCAGCTTCAATTTCTTTCCTTCTGTCTAGAGCTCTTTTAGTCTGGGTGTTGAATAGGTGAGGTCAACTGTGAGCAGAGGAATATTCCAAAAAATCCCGGTACTCGCAGCTGGATACATATATTTTTTTGGGTCAGATTTGGTCGAAATGATCAAGAATGTAAATGCCTTTTTCCTACCTTATTTCTCTTGTAAATGCATGTAAATATATGTAAATATATGGAATTTCCCCTCCCTTGATTTGCTTGGCCATTAGTTTGGCATGCTTATTTAAGATCACCTTACCTTAATAATTGACTACTTCAAATACTAAATTTATTATGATGTAAATCTTGAAATTTATCTAACTATGACATTGAAACTAAAAGGACTCTACCAAGGCACAATATGCAAAGATTGATAAACATCATTTAGCTGAATTGAAAGGAGAATGATTTCTCGTTATCATCCAAGATGTCTACGTTCTTCTTCTTCTCTTCTTCTTGAACATAAAAAGTATCAACTAAAATCTTATGGCTATCGTTCTTTCTCCATATCTGCACCTGAGCTCTGGAATGCTCTTCCATCGTCAATCAGGAACAGTGATAGCTTGTCTTCGTTTAAAACATCTCTAAAAACTCACTTATTTAAAATAGCCTTTAATCTGCATGTAATTTCTGTCTTTCTTATACTATTTATGGGATTTTTTGCATCACTTAACTTTTATACTTTTTATTTTTCACAGCGCTTAGAGCAGCACTGTGGATAAGCGCTTTATAAATTGTATATTATTATTATTATTATTACTCGTGCCCAGGCCTTTAGGCCGGGAACGAGTTATAAACTGCAAATGTTTTTTCTTCTTTTTTTCCTGTGTTCGTCTCGAGAATGCGGCATTCTTGCGCAATCGGTCACGTGTTACAGCTCCTGATTGGTTAAGAGCGTAAGAAACAATGCCCTTCATTCATCACCTTTGAGCGAGTGCGAACTCTTCGAAGGTCTTCGAAGTGAACGCCAGTCAGGAACTTTAGGAATGCAAGATGGCGGACAGCCCAAAAAATAGCTTTCAGAGACAGGCTTTTCCAGCAGTGAGACAATAGAAAATGGAGCTTTTTACTCGAGATATACCTAGACACTTATACGAGCTTCAGAATGGGCTGTTATTTTGATCTCCAATACTTTGACCAAATATCCAGCTCTCAATGGAGTACTTGAAAATGAAGCTCTCACGACTCAGAGCAATTCCTTTGAGCTGGAAATCTACGAATTTCTCACCCTACATGTTGCTAAACGAACGCATATAGAGGCAAGTCAATTATATTTTTCATTCAAGCATTCAAGAGATCTTGAGAGGATTTTGTATTGAATTTTAACACCGACATTCTGGCCAGACTATTTATGTATTTTCATGGAACCAAGGCTCTATTTGACCTGATGCGTTTGGTCACGTAATGGATAAAACATCTGAAACATGAACGAAAAAATATACGATTTGTTATTGTGTCAAAAGCGTCGTTGTAGAAGTCTTTACAGCAAACAATTGAGATATATAGTGAAATAAAAAGTTGAATAAACTGGTATATTTTTGCATGTTGGAGATATCTAATGCCCATGCATGATAATAGAAGGACAAAGGCAAACACTAATAGCTGCTGACAGACAAATTGACTAATCAGGTATTCTTTAAAAAGGTCAAAAACGGTCTTTATTATGTTACGGTTAAGTGAAGAATGCGTGAAACGGCTCGGGGAAGAGTACGAACGGGGCCGGTCATTGAAGCCTCTCCTAAAAGGGGCTCCCAGGGCACGAGTGAACGCACGTGTGCGTCTAGTTATTATTATAACATGTTTATTTCATTTCACAAAGTTGATCCAACTTGACCGGGTTTAAACCATAAACCTAAGGTATTTAGAAAGGTGTTTCATAGAAAAGATTTGGCATGGTTAAAACAAATCATGGCGTCACTCCGACTACCTGCTACCTTTCAATTGGTGGGTGGTCATCAACATGAAGCTACCTTGTAGTCATTCCAAATCTTTTCTATCACTGAATTATTACATTGCTAAAGCTCTACGTAGGATATGTGCTGTTCTCAAAATTACAGTTTTTTGACATTGTTCTATGTTCATTGTTCCTGGCAAATTTTTGATATTTTTCTCCATGCCTTTTCTGATGAGTCCCAAAGCACCAATGACGATTGGAATGTTTATGACTTCCATACCCCACATTCTTGAGATTTCAATTTCAAGATCTTTATATTTGGATCTTTTTTCAAGTTCTTTCAGTCCTACATTCTGATCGTTGGGAACAGAAATGTCTATCAAATACCGTTTGTTATCCTCTTTGTCCTTCACAACGATGTCTGGTCTGTTTGCCGCAATTTCTCGATCTGTGTGGATAGGCATATCCCATAATATGGTGGCACGTTGGCTTTCAGCAACAGTTTGTGGGATGTGTTCGTACCATTTCAAGGATACGTCTATATTGTAGTGTTTAGACAAATTCCAATATATATAGCTTATTATTATTATGATTATGATTATGATTATTATTATTGACTCTTTATTGAAATTCTTTAGGTCTTGTTTTCACAACTTTGCGGGATTTTCAATTCCTAAGCTAAGCTGTATTGAATAGTTCTTAGCAGTCCTTATTCCTTACACACTCTAGATGCTCATGATGATGATGATGATGATGATGATGATAATGACGATGATGATGATGATTATTATTATTATTATTAATTATTATTATTATTTTTTATTTTATTTTATTTTTATTATTATTATTATTATTACTATTATTATTAAATTATCACAGTAGGTCGAAACTGGTGTTTTATGTTCCTCGAAAGCAAGCTATAACCTATAGCCTTAGGCTTCGAGTACTTTCCTTAAAATCTTTGCTGTGCCAAGCAAAGCAGCTTTCTGTAACAGTTCAGTCCTTATTGTTACTCCGATAGTCTTGAGGTAGTTTTCAAGGTTTTTTGTCACCATTCCCAGTGCTTCCACAACAACAGGAATGACCTGTGCCCTGACATTCCAAAGTCTTGCAATTTCTCTTCTCAAATCTTGATATTTGTTGATCTTTTCCTTCTCTTTTTCAACAATTCTTGAATCTCCTGGCACGGCAATATCAATAATAAAGCACTTGTTTGATTCTCTGTCAAGAAAGACAATGTCTGGTCTTCTGGCTTGTATTTCACGATCTGTCTGGATGGTTAAGTCCCACAGCAGCTTCTTTCCTTTTTCTTCAATAACCCTTTCCGGTTTATGTTCATACCACTTCTCCGTAAGTGGAAACCCATTTATTTTTGATAAATTCCAGTGAACGATCCTGGCAACATTATCATGACGCTTTTTGTACTCTGTCTGTGCTAGCGTACTACATTCACAAATAAGATGATTGACGGTTTCTTTCTTACCACCACACATCCGGCATTTATTTATTTTTATTTATTTAGAAGCTTCCACTTAGTTCACAAATTTACAAAAACAAGAGAGAAAACAAAACGAACTGAAAAGACACAACTACAAAATAGCACAGTTTGAAACTAGGTGAGGGAGCAACTAACGGACTCAAAAGGTCCCGGCAAGGTTGCCCCCAACAACGAACAAGAAAAAAAAATTGACATACATAAAACACTTATAAATATATATATATATTAATACTAATAGCGGCCTCCATAAGCCTAATGTGGGATATGAAAATAGTGGTGATGCAGAGCTCTTTTCGATTTAACAAATCGAACATAGTTTTTCATTGTCTGTCCTCTCATTGATCATAGATGACGTCACAAAAATGTTCAAAACTCAAGTGGAACCACGAGCGTAGCGTTTTTTACCACAAAAACAGCATTTCAATTTAAAACGTGACTGCATTTCGTGACATGACCAAAACGTGACTGAAATCACAGCTGTTCGGAGAGTCGATCCTGTCAGTCAAAGCTGCCAGTCAGAACTTTGCGAAGTTTTACAATTATTTTGAGGCCTTCTTTATGACTACTGTCAACGACTTTCTGGAAAGCAAGTATTTTCATGTAGTACATATCATGAGTTAGGACTACAACTACTTCGTACAGTTTGATGGAATCAAAAATTGAGCGGGCGAAGAGTTTAGTTCAACTTCACCGCTTTTAAAACTGTAAGTTATACTTTTCCTGCGATTTTTTGTGAATGTTTTGGCTATTAATGCTTAAGGACACTCCTTCCAAGACCTAATAGCAATGTTTTATATTTGTGGAAGATCTACAAGACAAAATCATAGCTCTTTCTTCGTGGTTTATCAGAGCAAAAACAGCCGGCCGTGTGAAAAGCCGATGGTAAGTGTACATTTATGAGTCTAAATAATGTTTTGTTTTGGATTTTTTCAATGAAAAATATCATTTTTCTTTACAAAAGTTTTGTCAACCGTTATTTTCATTTCTATGCTGCATGAGATCTGATATTTCAAGCCGTAAAAATGAGAAAACACCTACAATTTATTCGGCGGCTTTGTCATAAATGACAAAATCAGTTAAAGCTTGATAGTCTGTAATTGTTGGTGACTGGTTTGACATTTTGAATATATTTAACGTATTAATATCATTGTTTTCCTAACGGTTGCCAAAAAAATATAAGTTTTGTGAGTTGTTTTACACCAACATCAACATTTCTCCGAGTGAAAGTCGCGCAAAATTTTGTAAATTTTCACCAGACTCTGTAAATGTTATGAACCTGGCGGTTTTGTTAATAGCTATCAATTTTCGAGGCAAAAACAATTAGACTTACAATATTTGTAGTCATTCTACTGTCTCAAAAATGTAAAATATAGAATTCTCTTTTCAAAAATCTTCACAAAGTTTGACTTTGCTTTGCGTGACAGATGACGCAATCTCTATGTGTCTGTCCTCTTATTGATCATAGCTGACAGCCAATCAGAAAGCGAGAAAATTACAAGTTGTGGTAAAAATTACACTTAATTGCATTTGTTCGCAAAGCCTGATCTTGAGCGGCCATAATGAGTCCTTCTGTTTCCTTTTTCAGATCACCTTTTCTGAACCAATCCCAAGATACATTGTCCCCTATTTCCTCTGTTTGTCGTAGAATTTGTCCATGCAATGGCTTACTTTTTCCAAGTATCTAATCTTTCCTTTCTCAGATTTTCTTTAGTTTTCTTAGGTTGATCTACTTCTTCATTGCTTATTATACCTTCTTTTCTAACTGCTGATAGGAGTGGCTCTTTACTATTCTGCACAAAATATGTTAGTCCCAATTCTTCTAACTTGACACATTCCTCCACACCAATCAATCCTCGCCCACCACACTCTCTAGGTAAGTAGAGACGTTCTACATCACCACGAGGGTGCAGCATTCCATACAATGTCATCAATTTCCTAGTCTTTCTGTCTATGTTCTGTAGTTCCATCACACGCCAATTAATTATACCAGCACCATATCTCATAACTGAAACAGCCCAGGTGTTTATTGCCAACACCCACGCTGGGGCCAACCACCCCCCCAAATGGCTCATCACAGGGTGCAAAAATATATATTTCCTTATATCTTTTGACCGAAAAGGAGTTTCTGGACTAAACTTTGGCTATTGCGAGACACTGTACGCCGCAACATTTTGATTGACGTTTGACAGAAAATGTCGATATTATGACGTCACCAGAAATGTTGCAACTTTTTGATGATGTTACAAACAAGGATTAATCTACATTTATGTGAGCAAAATGAAAGACTAGATAACGAGGAGATGTATGCCGAAAACAGATTGTTGATAGCATAAATATGTGAGAAGATATAATTTTTTAAATTTTAGTTGCTTTTGATGACGTCATAAAATTGAGGAATTTCAAAATTAATTATTTTTGTATATTTCTATCGTTGTATCAAGACCAAATACAATTTACATATGTAGTACTTGTCTAGCACGAAAAGATGCGACACACATTTGGGAACAACTTTCTCTTATTGTCTGTTTTAAACAAAAAGTTAAAATCTTGTGACGTCATCATATGACGTCATGACGAAACTTTCCTTAATATCTCCACATTGAGAACGAAATTCAAAATTCGGAAATCATACGATTTTAGAAAACATTTAGTATAGTATTTTAAGGCAAAAATAGACTGATTTAAATCATTACAGAAAAAATTTTACCAAGAGGTTTGTTTTCCTAAATGGAATATTTGCTGGCAAATAGAATTTTTTATGTTTTCTCACGACTTTTGGGTTCCCCGCTTTGAACCTATTGATAATGTATTATATAGTGTAGATCGACATGGACACGTGACTGGTGGCCCAAGGGAATTCACTGGGTCACGTATTGTTGGCATAGTGACCTGCGATCAAGCAAGCAGGCGTCATTCTTCACTAACCTTCTTCAAGCGTAGACGTTTTGAATTTGCGTTAATTTAATTTTGAAGTTACGTTTGACCTTATTATTGTTTTCTTTCTTACTTATTTTATCTTGTCGTCTTAAGTGGCGTTGGTTAGCGATAATTGTGGTTTTATTTATCTTGTTTTGGGTGTCATCATCTTCGTGTGCTTATTGACCTAATACTCCTCGTCGTGTGCCTTGCTAATAGCTAATATGGCGAATTGTGCTCCTACTGTGCTTATTTTGGGTCATTCTTTCGTTAGTAAAATCATCAATACTTGTTATGTGAATTTGATATCCACGTGCCAACCAGAATTTCAATTTTTCAGACGCAACGGTTTGCTTTCACGGGGTTGGCGATCGCACAGTTGCTTCGCTTAGAGCTTACGATCTCCAAGTGGTCCGTCGTCTTCAGCCCGATGCGATCATTTGGATATAGATACTTATGATTTGTCTAGTCTGTCTCCTAAGTGGTGGTTGGCTCAGAAATGGAAGAGCTAGTTTCTTTGCTTTTTGGAACATTTTCAGTTTGTGTTATAGGCGTCCTGTCATGTGATTCCAAGTGGCATTTCTTTAGCTGGGTGCGAGCGGTTTTGTCCAGGATGCCTCAATTCTGAAGCAATACCTTTCTGTTGTTTTGGACGTACCTCAAGTTTTTGTTGGACTCATAGTTCTTTTACTAGCCCTTCCCAACCTTTCTATTTGACTGATGGGGTACATTTGAACGCCGTGGGGCAGTATTTGTTGTATCGGAGCTATAGGGGAGCAATTTTGAAAGCGCTGGCTATGCTGTAGGACTCTTTATTTTATTTTCCCCTTCTAGTTAATTTTACTTTACCTTTATGAGGGACCCAATTTTTGTAATCTTCCCTTCGTTTTATGTTTGCCTAGGGCATACCCGAATTGTGTTTAAGTTTATTGTACTTTATCTTATGCTGGTAGCATCTTGGGGATTTGTTTTATTTTTGAGTAAATCTTCTGTTGCTTACATTTGGGTATAAAACAGTATTGTCCCTGTTATTTGATTTATTATTTCAGTCGTGATAAGTACCCCCATTACCATATTTTACTTTATGAATTACATGCTGTAGTCTTTCTCCTTCCCCTGGGGTAGGAAATTATGCCCCTGTGATTGATTTTGCCGGGTTAATGGTTCTGTCCACGCATTTTTGATGTTTACCACTGGGGCCAACAGTTTTGTTCCCCTAATATTTTCATTTTATTTTATTTCAAGCGGGATAACAGTTTTGTTCCCGTATGTTGATGTTTCCAACTGGGGTTAACAGTTTTGTTCCCATATGTTGATGTTTCCAACTGGGGATAACAGTTTTGTTCCCGTATGTTGATGTTTCCAACTGGGGTTAACAGTTTTGTTCCCGTATGTTGATGTTTCCAACTGGGGTTAACAGTTTTGTTCCCGTATGTTGATGTTTCCAACTGGGGTTAACAGTTTTGTTCCCGTATGTTGATGTTTCCAACTGGGGTTAACAGTTTTGTTCCCGTATGTTGATGTTTCCAACTGGGGTTAACAGTTTTGTTCCCGTATGTTGATGTTTACAACTGGGGTTAACAGTTTTGTTCCCGTATGTTGATGTTTCCAACTGGGGTTAACAGTTTTGTTCCCGTATGTTGATGTTTCCAACTGGGGTTAACAGTTTTGTTCCCGTATGTTGATGTTTACAACTGGGGTTAACAGTTTTGTTCCCGTATGTTGATGTTTCCAACTGGGGTTAACAGTTTTGTTCCCGTATGTTGATGTTTCCAACTGGGGTTAAGAGTTTTGTTCCCGTATGTTGATGTTTACAACTGGGGTTAACAGTTGTGTTCCCGTATGTTGATGTTTACAACTGGGGTTAACAGTTTTGTTCCCATGTATTGATGTTTAAATTCAAACTGGGGTAACAGTTTTGTCCCTGAATTTTTGCCGCAAGGTATGGAGCATTTGATGGTGCAGTATTTCTCTTTCTATAGTGTCATGCCTCCCAAAAAGATTGCAGATCGAAGTTTAGAACACGAGGATAATAAGCGTCAGCGTGTTGAGGAACATGCTGAAACAGAGGAAGCCTCGGGGAGCAACACTGGACCTGCATTGTCCATACCTCCGGAGCTTCTCGAGACCCTGGTTAGCAGGGTTGCTGACGAGGTTACTCGTCGACTTCGACCTGCAGTTCCTGAACAACCAGCCGCCTCAAGCTTGGTGGAGCAGCCTGCCATAGCAGAGCAGGTAGTGGAGAATTCAAATGAAGGAACAAGGGCAATGGTCGATCAGACTATTGCTCAGGTGAGCCAGTCCTTGGCAGGTGAGCAAAGCCCTGTGCCAGGGCATATCTTCCAATCTTGCAGCCTGCCCATTGACTCAAAAGTTTCAGATAAAGTAAGGGCCAAAATATGGGCCAACGAGTATATTGATTTTGGGGTTTTGCTTTCAAACCCAGTCTTTGAAAACAAATTCAAAATTGCAGTACAAACTGTAGATGGTAGTGGTGCCCCCTCATTATGTTTGGAGTCGGCATCAAAACCACGGAAGATATCCAATATTGAGCAATGGGGCTCTTCCTTTTTAATTTTTGTAGCAGTTTACACTAGCAAGTTTCCTTCGGAAGCACCTAATTTGATGAAGTATGGGGAGATAATTAGGGACCTGGCAGCGCGGGGACATGATTGGAAATTTTATGACGAAAATTTCAGATACCTGCGTCAAGCACGACCGAATTCTATGCCATGGGGAACCATTAATGGTGAGTTGTGGCTACGTGCACAGTCTAATCCAATGCTGAATCGTAAGCCCGCTGTTAATTTCTCAGGGAGACAAAGCTTACGTGTCCCTTTTGGTTACTGCATAAAATTTCACAAAGGTGGGCGTTGTGATGGCTGTGCATACAGCCACAACTGCTTTAAATGTGACAGCAGTCACATGGCCAATTCTTGTAATTTTCGTCGCTCAAGTGCACAATCAATATCCAACTCCCAGGCTGCTGGGTCCTCCTCCTCTTCCAGTACAACATTTCGAGGATCCCATCGTCCCAACAACAAACCTGCCAACTCCAGTAAATCCGGATCGGCTTAAAGGTCTTTTGGTTGGTTATGATCCTGACACAGCCGAGTTTCTTTTTAAAGGATTTAAGAATGGTTTTTCTCTTCACTTTGAAGGGGTTCATTTTTCAAATGACTCCAAAAATTTGATAATCCATCCGTTGTGGATGCCAAAATTACTAAGGAGCTGGAAGCTCATAGGCTTAGAACTTTTCCTGCCCTGTTTATAATAAGGTTCAGTTTCGTGCTAGGTGCTTATTAGCTTTTTATGCATTTTTGAGAGTTGGAGAGATGACTGCAGCCACTACTGGCGCATGCTCTCCTATTCAGTTATGTCATTTGACTCGTATGGTTGACTCTGCTGGTCAGTGCATTTCACTTAAACTTACTTTTGCAGATTACAAACACAATTATAATAGACGTTCCTTTTCTATTATCATCAACCGCCAGCAGTCTTATTGTCCCGTTGAGTTGTTATTAATTTACTTGAAATATAGGGGGCCTGCACCAGGTGCCCTCTTTATGGAGCACGGCAAACCAATACCTCGTAGTTTATTTGTTGAGCAACTGTCATTGGCTGTGAAATCTTGTGGTCTTGACTCCTCCCGATATAAGGGTCACAGCTTTCGAATCGGTGCTGCCTCTCATGCTGCAGACAGGGGACTGTCAGATGCTAAAATCCGAATGTTGGGACGATGGCAATCCAATGCTTTTACTAAATATATCAGAATTCCTTCATTATCAACATAATTTCTTGAGTTATATAACTTTAATACATTGATCTACAGTTAGTCAAGGGTAAATTGACTGATTTACAGGGGAGATCAGTTACTTTTCTCTTGGTGATGCAAGCAGTGAACTTAGTGATACATGTAATATTGATTAGTCACTTAGAGAGTCAGTTGACTGATTTACAGGGGTGATCAGTCTTTTTATCTCTTTAGCATATATAGTTCATTGGCTAACTTCCATATCCCGTTAAGGTGTACTTCTTGCTTCCCAGGGTGCCACCACTACCATCCTGATTTTTGACATATTTTTGAGCATGTTCTGGTTTCATGGAGGGCTGTTAGCAGGGGCAACAGCTGTTTCATTGATCCATTTGATTTTAGAGATATATGTTTATAAATAATAGTTTATATGATTAGCAAAGTCTAGAAACACTTGACAAAGAATATAATATGAGGATTGTTGTACAGTTGTTGTTCTAGTTCCATACATGGGCTGTTTGCAGGGGCGACAGTCTCATGATTTTTCTTCCATAATTTTCAACATATAATTTAATCTTCAACTTTGGATAATGATTTTAAATAGAGAAGTGTTCTTTTACATCTGTAGGCTGTCAGCAGGGGCGACAGTCTTGCAATTTATAACCTTCATAATTTGAACGTAGTCTCTTTGCTGCATTTTCCTTGGGTGGGGCTGCAAAATGATTTATTCTTCATTTTGCTTTGGCGATTATTTTGCCCTCACCTTCACTGGGCAGTAATCATTGTTCTCTATATCAAAGTGTTATCAATGTATCATATAATACAATTTATTATTATGTGATTAAATGCGGCTGTAGGTCACAGCCTACAGCCATTTTACTCCAATCTTTGGCTTGTTGTTTGTCTCCCTGCCCAGTAAACGTAGCTCGTAAAATGCAGCATTGAGGTTTTATGCTTGTATAATTAGTGGGAAAACATAAATGGAATATTTGCTGGCAAATAGAATTTTTATGTTTTGTCACTGCTTGTGGGTTCCCCAGTTGGGAACCTATCGATTATGTAATATAGAGTGTAACTTGACATGGACACGTGACTGCGGTCCCAAGGGAATTCTTTTGATGATGTACTATTGTCTTAGTGATCCGCCTTCAAAGAAGGCGTCATTCTTCGCTAACTTTCTTCAAGCCTGGACGTTTTGAATTTCCCGCCGCCTCCCAATTCACCTGTCCATTTCTGCCTCATTCAATATTTGTTTTGTGGCAATTATTTTGCCTTCACCTTCACTGGGCAGTACTCATTGTTCTCTTTATCAGAAGTTGTATGCAATTTATCGTAATTCAATTCCGTTATCATGCGATTCAACGCGGCTGTAGGTCACAGTCTACAGCCATTTTACTCCAATCTTTGGCTTGTTGTTTGTCTCCCTGCCCAGTAAACGTAGCTCGTAAAATGCAGCATTGAGGTTTTATGCTTGTATAATTAGTGGGAAAACATAAATCTTCCTAAAGAAATTGGGTGAGGGGGGAGGGGTGGTTTGTCCATTATTGAATTTCTCATAACTCATCAAATATTGATGCTATCGTAAAACGGTTTTCAGATTTGAACTCCTCTGGACGGTACCTTTCAAACTGGTTACTTAGAAAAATTGAATTCATAATTTGAAAAATTGTCAAAAAATTGCAACATTGATAATGACGTCATAGTATCAACTTTGTGTCATCAAAATACCAAGAAAAAATTTTCCAGAATGGTTTTATTTCATTGACAAAGTTTCATCAAAATACATCTAATGCTTAGAAAGTCATCAGAAAATGATTCTTAAATGATCCATTTGGGGGGGTGGTTGGCCCCGGCGTGACCGTGTTTCTTCCATTTAACTTGCTCTTCAACGCTTTTTTAAATAAAGGTTCAAACGCTAGGAGAGCCCGTGCGTTTGAAGTGGTTTAAAAACTAACCAAACCCTATTTTTATTGTTTCAATGCAAAAGTTCTGGAAATAAGAACTCAAATCATCGGATTTGAGTTATAGTATCAAATCCGAGTTATATCGAGCAATTTATATTTGCATTAAATTAACGTCGAACAATAGCTAAAATACAATACAATACAATACGTTTATTAGTAATTCCCAGAGGGGATTTTGAACAAAATGTGTGTTGAGATAAAGCTTCTTAAAATTCCATCATGGTCAACGATTTACCGGATAGCATAGTGGTAAGTGAATAATGGATTAATATTCAACGGGTTGAGGGTTCGAGGCTCGGTAGGGTCGATGCGTAAGATATCATTTGCGATTTTTTTAAGATCAGAATAGTCAATTCCTTAAATCTTAAGACTTTCTGACTTCTAGTGTGTCTAAAATCTCAAATGCAGTGCATTGAAGGTAAAACTTCTCAAATATGTGTAATGTGTGTATGGCATGACTAGTAACTTGGTAAAAAACTTGATGCAGGTCTTGAATTAAAAATTCAAAACCTGTCCCGGGTCTTCCCCCGAAATTCAAAACCTACATTAAACAATGGAAATAGGGTGTGGTTAGTTTTTAAGCCTTCTGAAATATTCCTTTTTAAGCTTGTCTTTCATTGTTTCCTGTAATTATTCCTATTATTATTTCATTTAAGAAACCAATAAACTATGTTTATTGGCCATTTGGACCCCTTTTTCTCTTCTGAAATGAGGGATCCAGACTAGCAAAATTTGGTAGTCTTTTAGCAATAAATAATAACTAAACATGTTGTCACTCTCCTTGTACTATTCCACTAATTGTTTTTCTTAAAATACTTTCGCTTTCAAAAAGTACGGTTTTTAACATTTCATTACAGACTGTGTTCCATTGTTTTTCCTCTGTGATCACTTGATGAACTTGTTGTAGTTTTGCTATTATTATTATGGTAGACTTTATTGGTAAAATAGTTCAATATATATGTCGACATCATTGCGGGCACAGCCTAGGCAATGTGGATTTAAATACAGGATATCTAAATGTACACGTAAATCATATTCTTAAAAAAAAAAAAAATATGCTAAATTTTTCATTATTCACGTCCTTAAAAATATCTTATGAAGCTAAAATTCTTTCAACTATTATATCTGTATAATCATGCGTTTACATAATTACACGCACGAAAATCTCTTAACAATTTCACAGTTCTGTGAAATAACCCATTTCTGGGAACGTTCAATTGTTAACCTTGCTACTTTTGAACCAAATAACATATTCAGTTCTTTGTCTAGGTCATTATAGTACGCACCAAGATAATCAAACACTATGGTGATAAGCTTCACTTTGTAACCTGGATACAAGTTCTTTATCCCCAATCTAAGGTCTACATACTTGTTCTGTTTGTACTTGGTTCTTTCAGCAATTGTTCCTGGAGTACATATCGTACCTTCCACTAGAAACCATTCTTTGTTCTTTTTGTCTAATACACTGATATCTGGTTTGTTTGCACCGTCCTTAGGACATTTTTCAAGTTGCCATGGTATGTCCCATAATATCTTTGCTTCGTTGTTTTCTTGACTTGGCTGTGGATGAGATTGCATATACCATATTATTATTATTATTATTATTATTATTATTATTATTATTATTATTATTATTATTATTATTATTATTATTATTATTATTATTATTATTATTATTATCATCATCATTATTTTTTTTTTTAATTTTAAACTTTTATTTAAATCTATAAAACCAATCTAGTAACATTCTAATGTAAGTAAATCTAAATTATCTTAATTATCCTATTTTCATAAATGTATAGGTATAACATTGATAAACAAAAACCATATTCACTATTATTAATGACTGACTTGTTAAAAAAAAACTGTAAAACATGATATATTGCAAAATTATTATTATTATTATTATTATTATTATTATTATTATTATTATTGTTATTATTATTAAAATTGATAAGCCGGTATATTGCTATACGGGCCATTTCATCCCCCTCACAGTACCTCTCAATTCTTGTTTAGTATGGGAGATCTAGGCTAACAAAATTTGGCAGCCCATTATAATAGTTATAACAGTAACTGATATCTTACTCTGCTTGTACTAGACCGCTTATTGTTTTCCTTAAAATGCTTTCACTTTCAAATAGCACGGTCTTTAACATTTCATTAGATATTTGTCTTCCTTTCTTCTCATCTACGATTATTTGATGGACTTGCCTTGTCGCTCTCTCCATTCCACCACCAACACAACCTATCACAATCGGGAGTATTTTAACCTCATATCCAGGCCTTCTTTCTCTAAATTAATTATTATTATGGTCGATTTTATTGGTACTTTTTCATATACACGTTTATTATTATTATTATTATTATTACTGTCGATATTTAGAGTTTTTTATAAAAAAATTATAATAGTTTTTTTAGGACTTTTTTTAATAAAATTGAGAATTTTAAATATTTGTTAAGGAATATAAATCTTGATAAACGTATTCATTTGAAGTTTCAACTATTTTGATAAATATAATTTTAATATTTTAAAATTATTATTATTATTATTATTATTATTATTATTATTATTATTATTATTATTATTATTATTATTATTATTATTCCCATTACTATAGTATTAAGTTTACGATTCAAGTAGCCAACTGTGAATTACCTACATGTAGTGAGATTCACAATTGTAGTTTTTAGGCAAAAACGTAATAAAGTTTCCATTATAATGCACATAGCAAATGGCTGAAAAAATGAGAGACCGAAAGGCTAAAGTCAGTCATTTAATACTATTAAAAGACAGCTCAAGAGTCAGGAATATTTATAAATTTAAACTTTAAGGGAGGGCAGTAAAACAAATTTAATGACCACTAAAATCAATCAATTCTCTCTGGCCCAATATAACAAGAGAACATAAGTTTTGGATAATTTTGCCAAACATCTGGTTTTAAACGTGTGATCATTTTTATTATTGACTTTATCACACAATCAAAATTCCAACAGGACTTAGCAATAGAATGAAAAGTCAGCAAATTCCCTCATTCCATCTGCTCAGAGGAACACAAGGTCTACTAGACTTTCTTCTGCCTCTAGTATCCGTTTCGTCACACCTAAATGCAAGACCACTACCTATCAAAGATCTTTTCTTATCCGAACAACTAGAACTTGGAATACCATTGTGCAAGACCTGGACCTGAACACTGACAGTCTAAACTCATTAAAACGTGTATTAAACCAGTATTATTGTGCATCGTTGGTGAAGTGCTACGACCCAGACAACCCAAGGACTTTTAAAACAATATGTTGTAAATGTAATAAGTCAAGAAGCCTGATACAACCAATCACCTGCTGCTTCTAATCTCAGTTTCTCGTTGCTCACCTATTTGTAAATTTTATACTCATTTTATATTCATATTTGACCTGCATGGGCCCGCAGTAATTGGCCACGCTGTTGCGGACGCCCTGCCATATACTTATTTGTGCATGTAAGCAATTCATGGCGAAGTTGATAAAATAAAAATAAAATAAAATAAAATAAATAAACAATAAAGCAACATTTTCTGCAAAAGGCTGAATAAAGTACGTACAGTATCGGCTCTGGTTGCGGCAAGGGAATGATAACACCAAGCATCCACAGGTTAAAATGATGGCGTTTTTCAATAAAATTATCCACTGGATTAGAGGATTTATCCAATGGACAGTATTATCCACTTTTTGTGCAACTAAGGCCTGAAAGACTAAATAACAGCATGTGTAAAATTTGTCTGCGCATGTCTGTGTTTTGGGGCTTGAAATTCATTTGCATATCGAATGCAAGAAATTTTATGTTGAATATTTGGAATATTTGGCTGGCTATCTCGTTCTTCAAAATTATGTTCAACTACCGAAGTACTGAAACAACTGAAACATGAGCAGTATACCTACTGCTAGTGCGATGTGGATAATTATTCAAACTGAAGGCACTCCAGATGGGAAAATATCGCGCGTCAAAGTTGTGAGAAGAATCAGAACTCCGCACTTTCGAGTAATATTGTGGGCGCTAAATTTATATGTAAGGTACGTTAAAGCAGTGGAAGCCATTAACAACAAGTTACCGTTTAGTTTAGACCCGATAAGGGTATTTTAGACTCCACCGATCGTTTAATAATTGGCCATGTTTACTGGAATGTCGTACTTTTTCGCTCAAAATTCTTGCAATTCACTTTCAAAATTTTACATCTTAGACTGCGCCCCCCAGCAAATTTATTTAGTAATTCGCTTTTTCCACGTTTCTTTCTTGCCAAACTGAGCTTTTTTGTGAACATGTTTTCAAGCACGTTGTTTGTATGCAAATTTCAGCGATGAATTTATTGCTCTTTTATAAAGTATAAAACGCTGCTTCATACGGCACAAACTGTATGCCTCACCATGTATAAAAATAGGTCATTAATAAATGTTGCAGATTATAAAATATAGGCTACAGATTTTAGTCAATTTTATTACAATGGAACAAGGCTTGAGCCCGGCTGTAAACATTGCTTGAAATCACATGGAGGGACCAGGCCGGAGTTTCCACCAAGAAAGCTCTGTTTTGCAAGACCGAAGAATGGAAAAAGCGTATTGTTAAATAATTTTGCTGGGGGCGCTGTCAAAGATGAAAAATTTTCAGAATGAATTGCAAGAATTTTGCGCGAAAAAATACGAGATTCCAGTAAACATGGTTAATTATTCAACAATCAATGAAGTCCAGAGTACTCTTATTGGATCCTATTCACATAGTACCATGTTGGTAATGACATCCATTGCTAAATTTACCTTATAAATGAATTCAACGCCAACATTATAACTCGAAAGTGCGGGATCTGGTCCTTCTCACAACTTTCTACTGACTTTGACGCGTGATATTTTCCCATCTAGGGTGCCTTCGATCTGGATAGTTATCCACAGCGCACTAGCGGTAGGTTGACTGCTCACGTTTTAGTTGTCTCAGTATTTCGGTAGTTGAACATAATTTTGAAGAACGAGATAGCCAGCCAAATATTCCGTGTCAACATAAAATTTCTTGCATTCGATATACAAAATCACAGACATGCGCAGACAAATTGTATACATGCTCTAAATAACCTTATTCCTCTAGGGGAGGGGTCAATATGCATTGAAAATGAATTTGATATTCCGAGACAACCTGGTTTGACTTGCCTCATTCCCCGGGCTAGTTTATTCTTGGTTCTTTTAGCAAAATATGAAGGTAGGTTATAAGTTCGTGTATTAGTCCTTCGATAATTTCCACTTGGAAGATAGTGATGAGTTAAAAAGGTGATAACGACATTTTTGCAAGTTGAAAGAGCCAGTTTCCAAAGTTAACATCCTTGTAATTTGCGCAGTTTGCGGACGGTCATTTTTAATCTCGAGAGGAGTCTGGGAACGAGTCTACTGGCGAATGAGTGAGTGGCACATTTGCATTATTCGTCCCCCGACAATAACTCGTGGATTTGCAATCTACAAGCTAAAAAATGAATCAAAAACCTAAAACAATAGAGGCATACCCTCCCTCCTGGCCATGGCCTGCATCTTATGAAGGCGTAATCTACGTCACAAATTTCTAAAATTACAACTGAGATCTAATTTTTTGAGTTGGCGATCAATTTAAATTTATAAAGTAACTAGGATACTTACGCGCGCTTTGATTGGCTGAGAGCTGTGTTTGCATGAGAGTATGTAAACACGGTTTTGACGTAACCATCTTTGTATTTCGCGGCAAAATTTGGATTGAAAACTGAAGTCAGTTGACCATTGTAAAAACTTAAAAAGTATAACATCCATGTATTTTATAAGAAAATAAATTGATAAAGCAAAGCAAACTAGAGTATTTTTTTATTTCTTTTCTCTTTCTTTAGGAAAAGGGACGGCAGCTCACTAAAACTGAATCAATTTCTAATCTTTTATGTCCGTGTTTGAATGAAATAATTTAGAACTAAAATAGAAAAGACCGAAAAACATGGAATTTTCCATTAGCAGGCTAAAAACGTTCAATGATTGGCAAACAAATGTCACAGGATTCTAACAGAGCCAGCTGGGCCACCTCAAGAGGAAATTAGATCTAGCTGAAAAGCATCGAAATAGGAGGCTTGAAAACGCCGTTTACAAAACCAACAATTACTTCATTTGGTTTAGTATAGGATTATCATATATACAATCAATAAAAGAAAATTACGGTAAATGAAGAGGAACAGTTGTTTACCGTTCAGAATTGTTTTCTTAGAGCCTAAAGAGTCAAGTTCATTCATCGCAAAAGATTGTTTTTCATTCACAATGGACAACACTGAACCTCGAGACTACAAAAAATATCTGTTCAACACAAAAAAATTATAAAATTCGGGCACTAACCATGTAATTCAAACAAAATTTAGTCTTATCCAGATAACCAGGCATTACACAGCTTTATAAACGGCAAATTTCCAAGCTCAAATTGACCCTTCGTCGGCTAGACAATGTGGGGTTGCTTTGGTTGCTGTCTTTTACACAACGTCCAAGAAAATAGACGTCGTTGGTTTTCTTTCAAGTTGGCGAGAATTTTCAATGAAGAACACTTTCTTCGATACCTCAGAACTTTTCACGAAAACGAAGACGGTTATCTTTAGTTATCTTTAGTTGTCTTTAGGAAGTACCATTTTTCTTTCATTTTAGCGAACGTTTTCTAAGAGTTGTCGGCTCCCAAATATTTGTTTTAGCTCGAAAATCGCCAAATAGATGGATGTCTAGCTGAATGTGTAATCGTATACCAAAAAGCAGTTTTCGGCTCTTTTCTTTGTAAACATATAGCCTAGGTTTCTTCACTTGACAACGTCGGACTCTCAGTAGAAAAAAGCCTTTCTTTATACTCTATTGAGATAATAAACACAGATAACTCATGATGTTTTTATTTTTTTTTTTTTACGGTCTTGTCATCAATTATGAGGGAGAAATGGCATGGAGGGAAGAGGGGGAAATGGAAAAATAAGGGAAATTACTCAGTGGTCGAAATTACTAGAGGGTTCAAATCTTCGAAGCAGCTAAAGCGACAGGCCTGGAATAATAATTAATTCTTTAATATTTCATTCTTTTTTAGATCTCGATGGCAAATCGCAGCATTGACGTAGCCGAGCAAAACACCACAACGTCTCAGTCCAGCCCTCCAAATCTGACTATTACTTTGGTCTCCTCCACGTTTTTAATAATAATTATAATTATGGCTCTGGCCGGCAACATTCTCGTACTGTATGCATTCAAGGTCTTCCGCAAGTTAAGAAATGTTACTAACTTTTTCATAGTATCGCTGGCTACTGCAGATATTCTGGTATCATTAGGATCAATGCCTCTATGGGCAGCTTACTTGATTAAAGGTCCCCCAATTGTCCAACATATCTGGGTAATTCAGGTGTGGAACTTTCTGGATATTCTTTGTGGAGCAGCATCAATTATTAATTTGTGTTTTATCAGCCTAGAGCGATGTATATGCATTTCAGCTCCTTTAAAGCATCGTGTAATTGTTACGACAAGGAAAGCCGTGATTTCAATCGCTTGTATTTGGATCTTTTCTGCGGCAGTTGCGGGACTAAAAATCATATTTTGGAATCATCCACCCCCAATGTATGAAGTAACGGTCACTGTCGTGTGCTTCATTGTGCCACTGATTGTCATGGTGATTTGCTACGTCAAAATCTACCAAGCTGCCAGACATCAAATCAAGAAAATGATTTTCACCGTTGAAGGAAAACCTAAACGATTTCTTCTGTCACGAGAGCTCAAGGCCGCAAAGACTGTGGGGGTGGTGATCGGGGCGTTTTTTGTTTGCTGGTGCCCATTCTTTGTGTTGAACTTGGTTTACGGTCTGTGCATCAAGTGTAGACCTCTTCCTAATGAATCTATTCTTGTTGTAAAGTGGATGCACTACGTCAACAGTGTCCTAAACCCAATCATCTACGCTTGCATGAACAAAGACTTCAGGAGTGCTTTCAAGAAAATATTGATCTACATCTGCGCATGTATGATGGGCAAAGACTACCACGATGTACTTAACGAACAGAGATCTCTCTATAGCGAACGTAATTCCTTTAGAAATAACTCATGTAGAAGTGCAACAAAAATGGACGAACGAAACAGTTCCGTGCGGTCAGCAGCTGACTCTTACGTCATGCATTCTAATTACAGCACAATGGAGAGACTTCGCCATGTTTGAACCGCACTGAAGAATTTGCAGCTATAGTGAATCATCATTTTAATATAGATTAAAATCCATTAAGTGCAAGCTGTTTGTAGACAGATTACTCCCTCTTTCTTCCGGTTTCCAAGAGGTCTTTGAATCTCCTCTGGAAAGTAAAGACGCAAAAGATAATCTTTAAACTGTTGTTTAACAATAGCAGCCGAAATTATTCGCAGTACACTAACAAAGCCACAAACAAGCAGATCCAACAAGTGAAACGATCTAAGATGCTGTGTCAAATTTATCAACTTTGATTGAAGTTTAGAATTTTTGGCAACGGGATCTATTGAAAAAGAAAAATATGTGGATTAAAAGGTATCCTCCTTTGGGCTGAGCGACGTATTGGACTAGGAGGACTTTAATTTCGATGAAGACTTCCTGCTAGATATTTATGTGATATCGGTAAAAGCAAGCAGTAGTGTTTTCGAGGGATATTAACATGAGGCAGCAGGCCGAGTATTTGTATTTCACGATAAAGCATGAACTGTGCGCTTTTTAATAACTTCTAGAACCCCCCATTACTTGAAACTATTATATAATTGTGAATTATGACCAAAATTGTTTTGGATGCTAAAAACAAAGTTATCAGGATTTTCGATTCGACAGGCATGCGCAGAATTAACCCTATACATGAATATGTTCGTCCTATATGTGAAAGGCCTCTACGTATGTAAATATAGGACGACATGAATTTATTCAACAAATTTTGACGATCTTGTGAGCGGGCAATGATAGTACTGCTGAGGCCTTAACTGTACTGATAAAATACTGATACATTAATACTTTTTTTTTCACACCTCAAACTAGAACACTTAAAACAATCCTATGATTAGTGAACGAAATTTGATCGTACAATAGCACTAGTACATAACAGCCACTTAGCTTTTGAACTATAAAACTTACCATTTAGGGAGCACTAATATAAGTAACATAGAGGCAAAAAAGAGTGTTTAACCGCCTAAAAGAGGACAACTATTATGTAGTCGACCTTCTGAATTATTGGTCTGTGTAGCAATTCCTAATTGAAATCCAAAAAAGACACTCAAAATTGACATTGATTTAAGAATTTTGAATATTTTAAATTCAATTAAAAATACACAATTTGCTTCCTTTTTTAATATTGAATATTTAGAATAAGTTCAAAAACATCAGTAAAAAAATTGTAAATTAGTATTTAGTTACCATGGAAGGCATACGCGAAAACTGAAACAGAGCTATTCCATTATTATTAGTTTGAGCGTAAATTGAACTAAACCATTTTGGACTTTCGAGGTTTTGGCAGTTTTAATGAGAGGAAAGTCCTTTCCGGGTGAGGAGTAAGTTAAGCTGTTGTCCAAAGTACCTCCCTGTTCAATGTTGATGTTCGGCTCCAGGTACGTACACAATGGTTTAATTCGGATGGAAAGATACGAGGGAATTAATAAGGATGTCGTCGAGAAAAGAAATTTATACATGGCCAATCCTCAGAGAATTTGCTAAGAAACCAGTCACAGAGAGATCAGTTTTCATAACCGCAAAGTTGACAATGTGCTGACATTGCCGATATAAACGAATGTACGTCTAACTCGACGCTAAAAGCTTGTCTTTTTCAGGGTTGAGTAAATTGGCGAAAGCCACTGTTGAGTGGGTGGACACGTTGGCCAACAGCTCCTCTTTGCCGTCTCCAGAAGTGAGTTTCCATCCTTTGAAAATAAAATAACTCCGACACTACAAAGTTTTTTAATTCAATTTACGTTCAAACTAATAATAATGAAATAGCTCTGTTTTGTTTTCATTTATGATTTCCATGGTAACTTAATACCAATTTACAATCTCTTTTTATGTTTTTCAACTTAATTCCAAATGTTTGCGGTTGCGCATGTCAGGCTTGAGAATGGCGGCAATTTTGTAAGCTCTCTAAACTTTGGATAATTTGTCGTCTCTTTAACTATTTTTTGTGTGTTTTTTGTATGTATTATCTGTATTATCATGGCACTAACTAAAGAAGATTTGAAATGTATGTTGGACAGTCAACTTACTTCTCTGAAGAACGAAATAGCTGGCTTAAAGAAAGAGCTAACTGACATGGCTGCTTCACTTCACATGTCGAATGATAAGTACGAAGAAATTTTGAAGAAATTTAAGAGTCACGAAGAAGAAAGAGTCAAAATTAAACAAGAAAATGAAGTTTTAAAGAAAACTATCGAAAAAATGGATGAGAAGATTAAACAACTGGAGTTGGAATCCAACGAGGTTCGTCAATATACACGTCGTGACTGCGTTGAGATTCATGGCATCCCTGTGTGCGAGCAAGAGGATACGAACAAGATTGCTCTATCAGTGGGTGATCAGCTGAACATATATATGGACGAGAAAGAAATCTCCACTAGTCACAGATTGCCTACCAAGAATTACAAGGGAAAACGTTCAACTCCTCCTATCATAGTCAAATTTGTACGACGTGATCTTAAGGACAGATTCTACAAGGCACGGAAAAACCTCAAGAATGTCACCAGTGCTGATTTAGGCTACGAAGACACCGCTCACCCCATCTTTATCAACGAAAGTCTGACCGAACAGAACAGAAACACATTTAATGCAAGCTTGAAATTCAAGAAAGAATATAAATACTCATTCATCTGGACCTCCAACGGCAAGACATATCTGCGAAAAGATCAGAGTTCCAGAGCTATTGTTATCAATAACAAAGGGGACTTGGAAAAACTAAAACCAAGGCAGGGTTAGTTAACATTTTTGAATATGAACTATCTTAGAAACATATATAACAAATGATAGATAATAGCTTTAATCTAGACGAACTAAGAAATCTTCCGTATCTTAATATAACCTCGCCAATTTCTAATGTTCCTCACTTGTCAGATTTAGATGCAGATTTGCATATTCCAATTTATACTAATTTTGACTACTATTCAACTGATTGTTTCAACAATAGTGATGACATAACTAGGATGAATGGAAGTTCAATCAAGCGTAAAGCCTTTACTGCATTACATTGCAATATTAGGAGTCTTTCTGCAAATCACGATAACTTGTCTCATCTATTACAAGAATTGGATTGTCAATTTTCTCTCATTGGTTTATCTGAAACTAAATTTAAAAAAGGAGTCTTATCTTGGGGTACTACCTATCAAACTACTCTACAACCTTTATTCATTTTGCAAAAAAAGGCTTTGCGGTTGATAACCTTTTCTCCTTTCGATGCTCATACAAGTCCAATATTCAAACAATTGAGTATTCTTAAGTTATATGATCTTACTAATTACTGCATTGCAGCTTTTATGTTTAAGTTAAATAATGATCTTCTGCCTCATAAGTTTCAGTTACTATTTAAAAAAGTAAGTGATGTACATATGTACCACACAAGATCAGCCACAAGACAAAATTTGTACTTGCCAAAGGCCAGAACAAACTTTGGCAAGTTCAATATTAAATATATAGGTTCAAAAATCTGGAATTCATTAGATAAATGCTACAGAAACAAAAAAAGTCTAACAAAATTTAAATCAGTGGTTAAAGAAAAATACCTTCTCACTTATTGATTATTACTGTTTTATTTATTGTTTAGTGCTTTGTCTATTTCTTGTTTTTTCTTGTTTTTTGTTCTTTAGTAATTTGTGTTAAAAAATGTGTAAACTTTTTGATATATATATACGTATGTATTGGAAAAAAAATGTGTAAACTTTTTGATATATATATATATATGTATATATATATAATATATGCATATATATATATATATATATATATATATTTATTTGTAAATTTCGTGCCATTCATTTCTAGTTAAGCCTCATGCATTCCATTTAAATTTTAAAACAGAGACTGGTCCTAACACCTTATTAGCTTTATAGTTATTGGTTAGGTCCAGTACCTTAATTTATGCCATTTACAAGAATTATTATTGTTTTATTTTTGTAAAATAATGAAGGTACGAAATAAAAAGATTGTTGTTGTTGTTGTTGTTGTTGTTTTATATACAAATAGAAGCAATTTTGGATTTCTAATAAAATTTCAAACAATCAAATTTCGTAAATCAATATCAATTTTGAGTTTTGTTGTTTGGATTTAAAATTGAAAATTCATTTAGAAAGAGTTACACGGACCTGGTCAACACAATTGTTTTGGCCAAATTTTTAACTATATTTAAAAGTCTTCATCAGGGCAACTGATGAGATGTTACAAAACTATTACAATTGTTTGTACTCATTATTTATTTATTTATTTATTTATTTATTTATTTATTTATTTATTTATTTATTTATTTATTTATTTATTTATTTATTTATTTATTTATTATTTATTTATTATTTATTTATTTATTTATTTATTTATTTATTTATTTATTTATTTATTTATTTATTTATTTATTTATTTATTTATTTATTTATTTATTTATTTATTTATTTATTTATTTATTTATTTATTTATTTATTTATTTATTTATTTATTTATTTATTTATTTATTCACAGGAATCTTCTTCACATAAGTGATTTTTCAAGAAGGTCCTATAACTAAACTGTTGACTAAATGTACTATGGACTGAGCCACTATAGAAATAAAATAAGAAAACATAACATAACGCGTACGTTGGCAATAAGGGCTAGTTTTCACTTTTGACATAAGCATAAGCATAAGCAACATACGCAGACTCAGTAAGGCAGTGCTCATTAGCAGTGCTTGTCTTTTTTCACACCTATGTGATAAATACAATACTGAGTCTGCGTATGTTGCTTATGCTTATGCTTATGTCACAAGTGAAAATCAGGCTTAAAATAGCATAACATTAAATAATTGAAGTTTAAAGTATAATAACACTGACATTGACTAAGATTTAAATTGTTAAATTGAAATTACAGCATTTGCATTGGTTTGAAAACATGCATACTTTCCCTTTTTTAATTGTGAGGGGTCGAATATGCAAATGAGTCAGGTTACTACTTCGTGTATGACAACAACTATTCAATCTATCTATTGTCTAACTAGAATGGTGCCATACATAAAGTGGCAAGCTATTGTGTCACCCACTCACTTTCCTGTAAACTTCCGGTCTGTCAAACTTTACTTCCGGTCTATTCTTGATAATACGATACAGTGCTAACTTGCGTTAGAGTCGTTTTCGTATGAGTGGGAAACTTACCGTACCGTATCGTAACTGTACCAGTATCATAGTTTCTATAAAAACATTCGAAATTCCTGCTGTAACCGTATCGTATCGTAGGCTGTACGGTGTTCCCCCTCATACTCTATAATAATTTTCGGCGACCAGTATAGCACTCGGGAAGCTTTGAACGTAATGTAACTGTTAGACAAGGCGCAAAACTGAAAAAGTCGATCGCAAAAAGTGCAGAAGGCATTTTGGGGTAGAGGCTGGTAACATAACTATTCTAAACCAATTTTTCATGCTGAATCCGAATATGACTGTTACCAAGACGTATTTTGCAATCTTATACGTGTAAATGACGTATTTTGTGAATTGCTACAATCATTTCATACTAACGGCTTTTTCATGTAATTCCAAAAGTTCCCAAACTTAAAAAAATGACCATGGCTGGAAAGAGCATATTAAAATCAGTAAAACTGTGAAGTTTGAAGGATATAAGTTGAAAAATCAAGGAGATACGAATTTTCAAAAATCGAAATTTGTTGGTATCTCTTGCATAACTGTAAGTGTTTTCATACAAAATGTCGTTTTTTGAAAATTCGTATCTCCTTGATTTTTCAACTGATATCCTTCACACTTCACAGTTTTACTGATTTTGATGTGCTCTTTCCAGCTATGGTAATTGTTTTTAAGTTTTGGAACTTTTGGAATTACATGAAAAAGCCGTTAGTATGAAATGACTGTAGCAATTCACAAAATACGTCATTTACACGCATAAGATTGCAGAATACGTCTTGGTAACAGTCATATTCGCATTTAGCATGAAAAATCGGTTTAGAATAGTTATGTTACCATGCCCAGCCTCTACCCCAAAATGCCTCCAGGTATCTGATTTTTCGAAAATGCGCCTTGTCTATGTTTTAGATTTGTGTACAAGCAACAATTTTTAGGCACACGATCTAAGCTGGGTAATACAAAAGTTTTTAACATTACCTCGTGCTCTACATGTAAGTTACATGTACACGGGTCTGCACTCCGCGAAGATCGATTGTACGTGTCGGATGTTAGGCGAAATTGCCAATAGATTTGAATAAATAATTTCTTATTCATTGCCACATTCTGTATTGAACTACTCTCAGTTCCCTCTGCAGCTTGGAATAATTTTCATCGCCTCTCCAAGTTGATCGAGCTGTTCGATATACTCGGATGTGAAAACAATGGACTTTGTAGTCGCTGTCTTCAAACAGCAAAAATCGTCGCAAGTCCAATATCAACGAGTCATGCATCCAAGCATTTAGTGTTTCAGTACTCTATCAGCACGGGAGTAAATGTTGAAATAAAAAGCAAATGAAATCATATTTGAGTACGAACTGACGCCTGCTGAAACTGGAGAACTGACTGGCCGTGGAATCGCTACGGCCCGGCTGGCCGAAACGGCATCAAAAAAGCGTATTTGAGTTTAAGTTTGGTGACTATCATGAGTACTTTTATGGAGTACTTTATTTTATTCATAGCGACATTTGGTTCATAGAGAAACTTCTTTCATAATTTGTACATGTTCAATAGTTTTGCTAAGCGTACAGCCATAAATTAACAATATGTATAAAAATATAACCTTTCCAAACGTTAAATTGCTCAGTGGCTCAAGTGGTTCGTTGCTGGCTGTGGGCCCAAATGAAAGGTACCCTGATCAAATCACGGGCAGACCGGTTTCTTTTTTTTTCTTCTTCTTCTTCTTACCTTTTCTTTTTTTTTTTTTTTTTTTTTTTTTCTTTTTTTTTTTTTTCTTTTTCTTTTGCTTCATTATCTTTATTTTGTTCTTTCATACTCAAGTCAATTATTTTTCGCTAAAGAAATTACATAATTAGCTGATATTATTAATAATTATCCAAATGACTCTTTCAAAATTCTTTACAGATGGGCCCAATCTTAATTTTTAGATTTGTGAGAGCAATGATTTATCATTTAGAAAAATTGTTTTAATTGATTTATATTTTTGCCTTCAAATAAAAAACTCATTATTTAACTAAAATCTATTTTTGGGCTTCCTGTGGTCGTTGTTATCGGTCAACCCCAGGGAGTCAATCCACGAGTTACTTCGCCATTGGCGGGTTGATTTAAGGACGGAGCCCTCTAATGTGAAAGTAATTATTTTCTCTAAAATCTATATGGGTGTGAAAGAACCCATTGTAGGCTGTTAGAATCCAAGAAAAAAAATTGTGGGTCACCACGCATTTTAATGAGTTATACGTCATCAAATGTTGCGAAAATGTGTTTTTGATGACACAAAGAAAAAAAATTAAAAATCCTCTATACTTCCAATAAGTTTCAAACTTTTTTTTCCTAAAACACTCTAAGCATAATTCTCTGGTAGGGCAATACCATAAAACCGCGAAAACAAAGAGAATAATGTTTTAAAAAAAATATTTACTTGGTTTTAGGATGTTCTAGTCTATGATTGCTAAATATAATATGTGATATTTTTTATCATGCTTCAATTACAAATTTATAAAAAGCTTATATAATTCTAGATTTTTCTTTGGTTTATAATTTACAAAAGGAAAAAAGAGGGGTATCCAGGCGATTTAAGAAGTTATTTACCGATAAACGCACGAAATACGATGAAATCCCTAGCCCTCCATACAGAGTATAGACAGATTTTACAAAGCATTATGGGACATTTCCAAGATGGCGGCCACTAGGCAAATCTAGTCCTTGTGATCAAAACAGTGATTTTTAAGCGAGTTTTATTCATCAATACTGAATTTAATTCTACTACAGGAACAGTCAAATGTTTTTTCTACAAGCAAGTAAGTTTTATTTATCCAAATATCGCAAAACTGCTTTGTTTTTACGATGTTTTTACTACGAAGGGCCATGCGCAGAACGCAGTGCGCGCTGACAATAGAGGGCACCGTCCTTAATAACGTTGCCAATACAAATCTCATTCTCGTCAAAAAATTAAAAAATAATTATCTCCGAATATGACGGATTTTCTCATGTTTCTTTAAAAAAAGAAATGAAAATAAAAGCTGAAGTTGCGGTGTATAAATTTTAATTCATGTTAGCGCCCCCCTGTCAAAAGCGTGAATTCCTTAGAGGCTAGCTAATTTGCATAGTGGCAATCCGATAACAACAAACGATTCGAGCGGCAACGACGTGAAGGTGCCTTACTTTAAAATTTTATTTTGCAGCAATGAAATAAGTCTAACACCCAAAATGCAGGTAGGAACTTGTATTAAGGACGGAACTTCTTTATTGAGTGATTTCGCTCGAATTGCACGGTTAAATTTTCTGTAATTTCGAAAAACGTGCATTTTGCAATTTGTGGATATTTTGGAGTATAAACCTTCACTTATACGGCCGATTACAACTTTTCTTCTATCTAACCAAAGACAATTTCACTTGGCAGGTAGTTAGAAGAAACATTGATCATTCTGTCCGTGTATTGCGGCGGCGTTAAAGCTAAACTGGATAACGCAAGAAGAGTCCAAACTTCCGAGTCAGTTCAAGAGGTACAATTTCAAACATCGTAATTATCTCAGAATCCTGTCCTACAATTTTTTTCCTACTGATCCACCAGCTAGATTAGGTTAGCTTTTCATGATTCTGTGAATGCGGTTAAAATCTTAGCGCTCAATTTTGCGTAAATTGCAATTTTATGAAAATAGTGGTGTGTAGTTTTTGCTGTTTTGTGTCTCATTCGCGTATCATTTCCATATATTTTTAGTGTGTTCGTGATTCTCAATAAATGACGTACAATAAGCAAAATTTTTTATTGCAATCGAAGACGAAAGGAAGATTTTGGAAGCGTTTTATCGAAGTGCCTCGATGCGCTCGGAATCTCGATCGAGACACCTTAATATGAGCTGACCAGGACATGTCATACGAGAATGCTACTACAAGATATTTAAAGTTGTCAAGAATGCCAACAATGCTGCTGTATATTTTGATCGTTAATGCCTTGATGTTTTTTTGTTTTTGTTTTTGTTTTTGTTTTTGTTTTTGTTTTTGTTTTTGTTTTTGTTTTTGTTTTTGTTTTTGTTTTTGTTTTTGTTTTTGTTTTTGTTTTTGTTTTTGTTTTTGTTTTTGTTTTTGTTTTTGTTTTTGTTTTTGTTTTTGTTTTTGTTTTTGTTTTTGTTTTTGTTTTTGTTTTTGTTTTTGTTTTTGTTTTTGTTTTTGTTTTTGTTTTTGTTTTTGTTTTTGTTTTTGTTTTTGTTTTTGTTTTTGTTTTTGTTTTTGTTCCAATCGATATAGAAGAAGCAAGAGGACGAGGGTTTATGGTAAGAGTTAAGAACAGATTAGATGGAGTGATGAATTTCCAGAGAAATTGAATTATAGTGCTAAAGATCTGAGAAACAATGCATGTCGATTTAAGGATGTCGATTAGGAGAAAATTATAAGATGGGTACATAATGAACAAATACAAATACAAACAAAAGGAGGAAAATAAGACTACAAGTCAGAGATAGAAAACGGATTTCGAAAAGTCGGTGGATAAATATAAAAAAGGATTTTTACAAGGTGACACTTATTCTCCTGTTGCCCAGAGATACCATGCAGTAATGATGTTACTGGAGGAATCAGATGGATACAAGATGGGACCACCAGGGAATAGGGAGACTAAACGCACGCATAAGCCTTTATATAGATGGTTCAAAGACATACCAAATGAACCACGAAAAGTTGAAATTGACAAATGAAATCCTTGCGCAAGCAAGTATGATGATGATGATGATGATGATGATGATGAACTTTATTTAATCACGCTAAACATTTCAACGCTACATACGTATGTATGTGCGCTGGTTTCCAAATGTGGCGTAGTATAAAAATATATGATAATAATTAGTTATATGTACATCAATCGTTTTGATATTAGTTGATATAAAAACACTGTATAATAATAATAAAAGCAAACATATATTTGAAAGGTATAAAACAGCACAACCCCAGATCACGAGCAAAAGGAGGTTATACTTCTCTTAAACTTTTGACTAGATTGAGCACGTGCTCTCTGAACTTAACTATGCCTGCTTGTAAGACCACCACATTTCAGGCATCTTTTTTTAATCGAATAGTGAAACTTTGGAATAACATAATTGCTATCAAACCTCCAAGTTGTTTAAAAACTGTATCTGCATTTAAGAAATTTTTGAAAGAAACCTTTTAAAATCTGACAAAGCAAACTTATGATATAGATTTGCATGCGCGTGGACTTTAGCACGTAATTGCCCGTGCCATTAATTAATTATTGATTCATGTCTGTAGACTCTATGATTATAATTCCTTTGATCTATTGATTGATTTATTATTATTCTTTATTTTTTAGGGTGGTACCTCGCATGGGACATTAAGTCCCGTTCGTACTCACCCCTTTGGGTTGTACTCAATAAATCTAATTAAAATAAACAGCCTAAGAGAGCTTGCTTGTGACACGATGGCAGTGTATGGCGTGAAAAAGTGTGAAGAAATAGTATTTAGAAAGGGTAAAATGGTCAGAGGAGAAGGGTTGCATATTCTAGAAGAAAGGATGAAAGTATTAGGCTTTCTCTGCCTCCTTTTTAATTGATCACTTATGCTTAACTTCCCTCTTCCAAGTTTCTTTTATCCAGATATTGTAGCATGCCACTCTGACTTTAGTTTCAGCATATGCGTCTCTTGATCCCTCTTCCCCCAATATCTCTTCTTAGATATAGCCTCTCATCACTACATTGTCTACCATGCATATTGTTTTCTCTTAGTATCTTCTTAATCGTCTTATCTAACTGATCCAGTTACAAAGCCGAAAATGCGCACACATTCATAACATATGTCACCACTGCGATGACTCTGCAATTTATTGCTTTTATCACACCATATAAAACTTCAATCTTATCCTCATATTTGGTGTAGCAAGTCCATTGGTCCGCATTAAGTTGTCCATTGCGCCAAATGCAAATGCCGTGAGTACCGTTTACGAAAGACGTCTACTGCAAGAAGACCTGATGTAACCATTGAAATGAGAGAAGAGAAAAAAAATTGGTTAATTGACATGGCATGCCCGAGTGAATACAATGTAGAGGAAAAACATCAGGAGAAACTCCAGAAATACCAACAATTAGCAGTACTACCAGTGGTAACAGGATGCGTGTTTGGGTGGCGGAATGGAACGGGCAACAAAACAAGTTCATCAATTGATCACAGAGGAAAAACAATGGAACACAGTCTGTAATGAAATGTTAGTTTAACGTTAAATATAGTAGAGCGCCCACAAAGTTTTATAGCGCGCGCAAATCGCGTGTTGCAAATCAAAAGTTTGATGATGAACATTTACGAGCTGTGATGTGTTCCAGAACGAGATTTGTGATTCCAGACGTACTATCGATTTATTTCTAAAACATCGCCACATTACTGAATAAAATGTCTGTGATTTTACTTGTTTCAGAAAGAAATACTTTGAAAAGTTCATCGAATGATCTAAAATGTATGCGGACATCAGAGTGATAGTAGTATTATTGGGAGTGAATGTCCTGTGAATATTGTAGAACACTTTAAGTGATATAGGATTCTTGAATAAAGATTGTTTATTAGTTATTTCATCATCATCATCTTTATTTGTATACCATCGGGGTAAATACATGTAAGTTATTATAGATTTTACAAAATATCAAAGATTACAAAATATAGCAAAGTATCATTTATAAGGACAATTATATAACAATCATCGAAAAAAAAATACCTTTACAAACTAGTTATGTTATTGATTCAAATAGAATATGGAAAGAGATGCACAAAGCACAAATATAATCTATTCCCTGCATGATGACAAGGCAGTACAAAAAGAAGCCGTGGGCTTCTACTTTTGAACTGCCTAGTTAAATAAGCTAGCACTGTGAATGAATTTGTGAATGGTACCCCTTCCATTGTTCTTATGATGTGTTATAAGGTACTATCGTTCTCAATAATCGTTTCCCTTTGGTCTACTTTTCTTTATACCATTTTGTACTTTTTAGTGATTATTTTGTGTTTAAAGATGAATATGGTTTAGTTTAGGTAATAGTTGATATGATATAGCGTTTTCAAATTCATTGAATTATTTCAAGGCTGTCAAATATTAGCCTCAAATCAGTATATTTTTCAGCCGGATACAGTGGTCGACAACTCAATGATGCATGATGCAGCTCTTTTGTTTTAGTTTGTCATGTTTTCATACATTCTAGCACCTGATGCAAATTGCGGAACGCTTCATTACCTTCCATACCAATTTTTAAACTATATTAAGCATGTATACAATTTGTCTGCGCATGTCTGTGTTTTGGGCTTGAAATTCATTTGCATATCGAATGCAAGAAATTTTATGTTGATACGAAATATTTGGCTGGCTATCTCGTTCTTCAAAATTATGTTCAACTACCGAAATACTAAGACAACTGAAACATGAGCAGTCTACCTACCGCTAGTGCGCTGTGAATAACTATCCAGATCGAAGGCACCCCAGATGGGAAAATATCACGTGTCAAAGTCAGTAAAAAGTTGTGAGAAGGACCAGAACTCCGCACTTTCGAGTTATAATGTTGGCGTTGAATTCATTTATAAGGTAAATTAAGTAATGGATGTCATTACCAACATGGTACTGTGTGAATTGGATCCAATAAGAGTACTCTGGACTTGATTGATTGTTGAATAATTAGCCATGTTTACTGGAATCTCGTACTTTTTCGCGCAAAATTCTTGCAATTCATTCTGAAAATTTTCATACTTGTCCAAAATAGACGACCTGATACGGGCGGTAAATCAAGTTTTACCGTCGGTACAGGTGGTGAAGGTAATTTATTTGCAAAGCAATCACATTAATATTCACAAACTTGAATCAAATTATAGAACTGTTCACACATGATAAATTGGTCACCCTTTGGTATTACGTGCATAAATTATAAGTTCAAGCATGGCTCGCTGAATCCTTTACCGGCGGTACGGCCCGTACCGTTCGTGCATGAATTATAATTTCATCTCAAAACCTGCTTCATGGCCACTGCTACAAGTTCACATTGGAGCCTTCACATTTTTATTTTGTCGTCAGTTCAAAAACAAAAACAAATAATAATAATACCGATCGGCTAGCAGTCATTCGGTACGTTGCGTTCAAGATCAAATGTTTATATTTGTGAATTCCCCATGATTACATTCCTTAAAATCGCTACTTTACAAACACTAAATGCTTTGCTTATTTCTTAGGCTATGAGTTTGGTATTTGTAAAGACCTCAGATGATTATTCTACTAAAAAAATACTCGCTTAAAAGAACTGCTATAAAGTTGTGAGATATTTATTTGTGATTTATTTATTTGGGTAGTCCCGGTATTCCCGGTAGTCTGGGTAGTCTGGGTAGTCTGGGTAGTCTGGGTAGTCTGGGTAGTCCCGGTATTCCCGGTAGTCTGGGTAGTCTGGGTAGTCCCGGTAGTCTGGGTAGTCTGGGTAGTCCCGGTAGTCTGGGTAGTCTGGGTAGTCCCGGTATTCCCGGTAGTCTGGGTAGTCTGAGTAGTCTGGGTAGTCTGGGTAGTCTGGGTAGTCTGGGTAGTCTGGGTAGTCTGGGTAGTCTGGGTAGTCTGGGTAGTCTGGGTAGTCTGGGTAGTCCCGGTAGTCTGGGTAGTCTGGGTAGTCTGGGTAGTCTGGGTAGTCTGGGTATTCTCGGTAGTCTGGGTAGTCCCGGTAGTCTGGGTAGTCTGGGTAGTCCCGGTAGTCTGGGTAGTCTGGGTAGTCTGGGTAGTCTGGGTAGTCTGGGTAGTCTGGGTATTCTCGGTAGTCTGGGTAGTCCCGGTAGTCTGGGTAGTCTGGGTAGTCTGGGTAGTCTGGGTAGTCTGGGTAGTCTGGGTAGTCTGGGTAGTCTGGGTAGTCTGGGTAGTCCCGGTAGTCCCGGTAGTCTGGGTAGTCTGGGTAGTCTGAGTAGTCCCGGTAGTCTGGGTAGTCTGGGTAGTCTGGGTAGTCTGGGTAGTCTGGGTAGTCTGGGTAGTCCCGGTAGTCTGGGTAGTCTGGGTAGTCCCGGTATTCCCGGTAGTCTGGGTAGTCTGGGTAGTCTGGGTAGTCTGGGTAGTCTGGGTAGTCCGGGTAGTCTGGGTAGTCTGAGTAGTCCCGGTAGTCTGGGTAGTCCGGGTAGTCTGGGTAGTCTGGGTTGTCTGGGTAGTCTGGGTAGTCTGGGTAGTCTGGGTAGTCTGGGTAGTCTGGGTTGTCTGGGTAGTCTGGGTAGTCTGGGTAGTCTGGGTAGTCTGGGTAGTCTGGGTAGTCTGGGTAGTCTGGCTAGTCTGGCTAGTCTGGCTAGTCTGGCTAGTCTGGCTAGTCTGGCTAGTCCCGGTAGTCTGGGTAGTCTGGGTAGTCTGGGTAGTCTGGGTAGTCTGGGTAGTCTGGGTAGTCTGGGTAGTCCCGGTAGTCTGGGTAGTCCCGGTAGTCTGGGTAGTCTGGGTAGTCTGGGTAGTCTGGGTAGTCTGGGTAGTCCCGGTAGTCTGGGTATTTTGGATTTATGACCAATTTTTCTCAAAAAGCCATTTTTAAAAATTGTCTGATATCTCAAATTACTTGATCTAATTCGCAAAAAAATAATTACCGGTATAAATTTCAAGGCTTGTAGACAAATGGCTGCAAATTTCTCAGAAATCGGACAAGGTTTTGATGTAAAAGGACGCGATTGAAATTCATGCCCAACAAACAAATCAATAGGTACGGGCCACCTTAATTAGTGGTATTTTGTACTATATAGTTACTACTATTCAAAGTCATTTGAATATATTATAATTTCAATAGAGGCTATTGTTGTGTTAATATGAAGCCTATGATTGGTCCTCGAGGGTATAAATTACAATGAGGCATAAATTACCCGTCACTCGTTGCAAGAAAGCCAGTCAAGAACGGTGAGTGCGCTCCCTCCCTACCCTCCCTTCTGTGTTCGGAGACCGCTTAGTCACTTCCAGCTCGTTCGCGTTAAAAGGTTTTGCGCGTGCGATTGTGCCCTGTCTTGCAATCTGTGCTCCACCTGTCTATACCCAATCAAGAATGTTCGTTGTTATTCCATGCAAAACCTTTAACGCGAACCATACGACACTCCGCGTCGTATTCACTTGCGAACCGCAGTGTTAGTCCCCATATCTTATTTTCACACAATGAAGATAAAGGAAATATAATACTATTCTGTACTTTTAAAATGGTGCTAGAGTGCAGTCAGAAAACCCGTGAAGTACGCGTAGCTAATTAGCCTTACTTACTGCTATTCACATGAAGTGCTAATATATTGGACATGAAAAAATTATATGTCGTAAAAATGCCCAAGATAAACTTTATTGTTACCCACAATAAATAGATGTAGTCACAATGAAATGTCATGGGTTTTGGGTTCTCTGTGAACATGAGAGGCGTGAGTGGTTTTCATAAACCTGTGAAACAATTAACACTTATTGACTGGGACCGAGGGAAACAGTATGTTTTGTGGTCCCGAGACCGCCAATGTTTCCCGAGGCGGAGCCGAGGGAAACATTAGCGGTCGAGGGACCACAAAACATACTGCTTTCCCGAGGTCCCAGTCAATAATTGTTTTGTTATATACCAACTGTCAAAGAACAAAATAAAAAGCAAAACGTCGCTGCCTGCAGTTAAAGTTTTTAATCAAAATTCACACAAAACTGACCTTTTTTCGCACATAGTTTTTCGGAGAATTGTTGCAGCTCTTTTGGTGACATTCCTGGTTGGTTATCATCTTTTTCTCGGAATAAATGTTGTATATTGGTCTTAAAAGTTTGACAATATTAAAACACGAGTTGCCTCATTCATGTCCGAATGAGTGAATTTGTAAACGCGCGCGCGCTGCCAAAAACGCGCCTTCAAAGCTCAATCTACTTCCGGTTTTGTTATTACCGGTCAATAAAACTCACTGTTGCCCGCTGAGAGTTGTTGCTGGGGAAACAGCAAAATTTATTGACGTTCACGTGATGCGCTCTCGCCCAATCAGAGTACGGAAAAAATTGACTTTGACAGTTGGTATATAACAAAAGTTAATTATTAGCTAGTAATAGCCTGATTCAAACAATAGAAAACAAAGGAATTAGAGACTAATAATACTAAATACACTAAAATGTATTTCACTGGTTCATGAAAATCACTCGTGCATATTTTTTATAATATTTCATATTTCGTTCATGCACAACACTCTGGCTTAAAATGGGTTATATAAGCCTTTTCAAACTTATTATTTAATTATCGTCCCATTGATAGCTCTTGTCTATATATAGAAGTTAAAACTATCATATTGATTGCCTGAAAGAAAGGTGAGCTGCAAAGGGAGGCCCTGGAAAGCACTCAAAAATGTGCGATGCAGCTCTAGCCACAATATCAAAAATGGAAGGACTGCTGTCAAAGCTCCGCGGAGGAGACACGAATTTTTGGGGCATTTTGAGTTGAACTATAGTTCTTTTCTCTGTTCTTTTCTTGTACATTTTATAGTGTTTCACAATATATAGTGTGATTTTCATCGGACTGTGAAATAGTTGCAATGCTAATACATGCATGTCGGAACTTAATTATAATTGTAATAGCAATAAAGGATACTTCTCATTTGAAACAATGGACTAGTGTTTCTTATCCGTCTACACAACGATTTATTAGCTGTCTTTGTTATTCAAATCAACGCGAAAACCCTGCAGCGTCAAAGCGTCAAAGTAGCGTAAAAAGAACTGACTTATGAAACATCTCTATTAGGCGAGATGCATTATGACGTTTCTTTATTGTGGCTACCAGCCAGAATGCTGCATGTGCGCATTTTCTTTCTTATTCAGATTTATGAATCCACCATAATCCCTCAAAACATTTGGTACTAATGATCTCACAAAAACATTGTTGGCAAAGCATTCTGGTATTTGTAGTAAAGAAACGCATAATAATGCATAACACCTATCCATTTGAGTCTCATTCGACTCTTGTAAATCAAACCAACTTTCTCTCTCAATATGGCTACACGACCTACTGTTGGTCGTACATGTGCCAAATGTAAAAAACACGGAATAATTAGTGCACTTCGTGGCCACAAACAAAACTGCCCATTCAAGCTCTGTGGTTGCAATAAATGTGTGACACACACAGAAACTCTAAAAGAAAGAGCAGAGCAAGCCTCTACTGGACAGCTGACTAATGAACCTGAAGTGGCTGTTAAATTCCCTTCACTTTCACAAGCCTTAAGGCTGGTTCACACTAGCGTCGGAAGCAGAATCGGAATCGTAAGAAAACAACAAAGAATTTAGGGATTAGAATAGAAGAGAAAGGTGTTTTTCTTTGTTCCTTCCTTTGTCTTTGATTATGCTTATGCTGACACTAGTGAAAAACGTCTGCGCATGCGTGCATATTACGATGTTTTCTTAAGAAATGTGTGAGTTTTAGCTTGAAATGAAATGTTCGTGTTCTCGGTGTATACATAAAATTTCTCTTGTATACTTTTGTAAGACAAAGATGTTGCATTATAATTAATGAGACGTTATATGAATACTGGCCCTAAGTTTCAAGAAATAACCTTAAGTTTTGACATTCTCAAGGTAGTTAAGGCCTGGGTCAGTGGCTAAATTGGGCGAAATATGTTTTTTGTGCTGTAGCACGAATTTTAAACCAGAAATATATGATATTCGTCACAATGTTAGGTATTCATAAAACAATGAGCCTTAAGTGCTAAGTTCGTGATTTCAGCTGTCACGTGACCAGATAGGTCGTTTATTGTAACAAAATGTTTGAAAATTTTTCCGCACTCGAGTATTAGCGAAAAGAAAACGCAAATGCTTGAAACGTAGTTCTTTTGAGTGAGTCTATTCCATTTTGATTAGAGAACATGACTATCGATTTTCATTTAAGCGATTTTTAGCAAAACAGGTCACGTGACCAAAACTCAAAATAATACTTTGCTTAATATCTCCCAGCCAATTGTCAAAAGTCCAGATGTCTACACAAAACTATTTAGGATTAAACCTTCTTTATGCATTAGAGGTGTTATTTCTGCTTTTTAAGTGAAATTGAATTGCGGATTCAAGAAAAACGAAGTTTCGTCGTAATTGGTCACGTGACTACCCTATATCCAAAACACTAAGTTAAGGTCACTCAACTAGTTATTATTTAACATTGTGCCAAGTGAAATAAGTTTTGTATTGTTATATCTTACATAGCAGAAAAAAAACTTTCCAAGGTCAAACAAGGTCAAACCCAGGCCTTAACTACCTTGAGTTTTGTGAAAACCATTGTTGAAGGCAAGCGTAAAAGCGAAATTTGCATAAGTTTACAAAAGCGCGAAGACTTGACTACGAGCATGCGCAGACGTTTTTCACTAGTGTTGCTTATGCTTGGTCTTATGCTTCTTGCGATGCTTATGTCGATGTCTTATGTCACACGCTTGACTTAACTCTTTTGTCTTTCCCTTTGTTTTCTGCTTCCGATTCCGAATCCGACGCTAGTGTGAACCAGCCTTTACAAACTGCAGATGACGAGACAGCAAGTATAAAGGCTAGAGCAGCTCTAACTGTGGCCGAAAAAAGAGATGGTGAGTTATAATTAGGCAAAAGGACAGATTCCTTCTCGTATTCACTAAAAATACGAATGACCTCCAGCAATAGCTAAGCTACAATGAGCCACAACTTAGAGCTATAATAAACGGAACGCCAAATACAGCACGTTCAATGTGCTCGAAAACGCTTATTATTATTTATTATAGCTGTTTGTGGCTCACTGTACATGTAGCTCATTGTTGGTCATTGTAGCTCAGTGGCGTAGCAAGGATCTAGGAGCTGGGGGGAGGGGGGATACTGACCCAAAAAAACTTCCTCTTTTGTTGTACTCTGTTTTCTTAATCAAAAAAGTTGTTTAAAATATTTTGGGGAGCTGGATAACGTGCCCCTCCGTGACTCAGTACCCTCGCTACACTACTGTTATAGCTTATTGTAGCTCATTGAAGGTCTCTGTAGCTCATTATGAACTGCCCCTACTCCGTGCCCCACCCTCGCTACGCTTTTGTTGTAGCCGACTTATTGTCGCTCATTGAGTGTAGGTCATTATAGGTCATTGCATTGTAGCTCATTTCTCTGAGATAACGGATTGCTCAGATAGGGTCAGCACCTGACCTCCATACATTATTTTCGAAGTTTTTTTACATCTTTTAATCATCTGTTTAACAGAACAACGACAAAAGCAACTACAAAAACACAGGGAGCTTTACAACGACGTGAACAAGCATGCCAGCAATATTGCCTCTGTGTGCCCTGACATGTCCCCCTTACATGTGTTAAAAGGGGCAATTCAGCTACATCAAATGAAACCTGGCGCTCCTGGACCTTTTAAAGAGACCGTGCAAGTAATGCCTAACATTCCACTCGAATCACCCTCTCTAAAAACAGAATCTGCATTGAGCAACAAAATTGAAAGGTTAAGTGCTGTCCTACCGGACATCCCGAGGTCAACTCTAATCGATATGTTAGGCGGCGCTGCAGATTGTGACCTGGATACACTGGTATCTAAGATTTTTGAACACAATGAGCAAGAGAGCCCTTATGATGCTAGTGGTGATGTATCGCCCTACATATGTGCAATGGATTCTGGCAAAGAAAGTGATGAGACAGCTATGAATGCCCGACAGTGCAAGATATTGAACGCCGCTTCGTCGTTCTCGACAGATTACCTGAAGGCGATCGAAGATACAGTGCAGGAAAACAAAAACCAAACACTGCAAAAAGAGGCACGATTAATCTCTTTTCACAAGCCGGAAAAAAGCACTGTTACGATTGAACAAGAAGGCACTCCTACTCCAAGCAACCACTTCTCAGAGGTTTTGTCTGCACAAGACTCATGCGGCGGACTTTGTCCACAATGCTGTCATGATTCCATTGTCAACTAGCAATTTCTGTTCAAATTGTGGATTTCCTTTGAAAAAAAATTATCGTCGTCTTTGAATTAGTATTAAACCATGTTTGGTTCTGTTCAAGATACACTATTATAAATGTTTACATTTGTAATTAATTGTCAGTACATCTAGAATGATTTACACTGAAATACCTTGATTATATCTTGCTAAGCATGTATGAGTTCAGATTGCAAAATAAAGCTAGATCAAAACGAAAAATACGTGTCCTTTATTACGTATCTGGGCATAACCTTTCCGTATCGAAAAAAAAAGAGGAAAATCTGCCGTTGACCAAAGTCACAAAGATGGGCACAGTTTATTCCGGGAATTTCTGTCCAAACTCAAATGGAACGCAAAAATGCCGTAATAAAATCTCGGAAATTTTGCAATATGGACAGTTCCATTTAACCACAGAGGATTCCCAAATTCTTAACCGGAATTTTGATAAAATGGAAAGCGCCCATTAAAAACCCTCGTCCAAATCAGTTACGGTTCAACTATTCCTTAGCCAGTCACTGTAATAAACAATATTGACAATTTTATCTAAATAAAATAGTAAAAATGCTTTATATTTGTTTAAGTTAGGCTTGACTAATTGGCAGCCATTCGGCTAGCTGATGTGGGCCTGCTGTCACTCACACACACTACCACTACATTGACTGTTTTAAGCATACAACTCTCAGCTCACATTTTGATTTTTATCTGAGGGAGGAAAAACCGGAGAACCCGGGGAAAAACCCTCGTGGCAAGGAAGATAACAACACATCAAACAAACTCAACTCACATGTGATCCAGTGCCTGAGCCGGGACTCGAAACCCGGACCACAGCAGTGAGAGGCGAGTGGCTTGACCACTACGCCACCCATGCCACTGTACTGTATTGATGAACAAAGGACTTTGGTATCCATTTTATTGAACAACTTTGTAATTAATAACAATAGGTAACACAAACTTCATGATAGAAGAGTCACTTATATAACTAAACTAAATAACAAAGATAGAGTGATTTTCATCGGACTGTGAAACAATTACTAATAGTCAGTGTTTAATAGTGTCTAATAGTTGTATTGCAACAAAAGAAAACAATGGGTGCAGAGTCTATTAGTGTCTATTAGCTTAGTAACTATTTCACAGTCCGGTGAAAATCACTCTAGAGTACAAACATTAGAGTGCTTACAATATATCCGTGAAAAACTTTGTAAGAAATTGCACTAATTTGCACTAATTAAACAATAGAAAACAAAGGATTTCGCGCTATTCTAATTACCGGAAATAAAGACGGATAATTAACATAACAATGAGATCCCACAATGCTTTGCAACGCATATATTAATCAGCCCTCGGGCTTTTGTCACAGTTCCTCTTGACAACCGAGGAGCAAACATCTCGACTTTTGGAATCTTTCCTGATCGCGACACGCCGTCATCTCACTTATGGATGTTCAATTTCCTCGAGTTAACGATCAAGCACCCGACGTTGCTCAAGGTCAACTCCCCCGACAAGGAAACCTTGAAGTAGGTTCAAATTCAACCTTCGTTACCAGTGTGGGTACGTGGTTAGCTCAAGTTTGAAAGGTTTTGTATTTTTCTCCACTCCTTCCTAGCCTCTTAAGTCTTTAACGGTTTACACTTAATCGGTACGCTGTGTGTTCGTACAAGCTCATTTTCTTTTACAAATGTAGTGTTGCACGCTGTGTGTTCGTGCTAGGAGATATATTTCTGAAAGCCCCTAAGAGAACCACACCAAATAACGTCCAGTTGATTGTATTGCCCCGAAATCGTACCAGGATTAGAACGCTGTTAGAATTGCCCAGAAGCTCATTTGTTTCAGTTACCACCCAAAGAGTCAAACAACATTGTAAGTCAAAAACTGAACTGACTACGCTTAATCGGTACGCTGTGTGTTCGTACAAGCCTATTCCCTTTTACCGGTTTAAATGTAGTGTTGCACGCTGTGTGTTCGTGCTAGGAGATATATTTCTGAAAGCCCCTAAGAGAACCACACCAAATAACGTCCACTTGATTGTATTGTCCCAAAATCGAATCAGCTAGAACGCTGTTAGAATAACCCCAAAATCTCATTTGTTTAATTTGCACACTGTGTGTCGTGCTTAAATTCCCTCAGTTACCATCCAGGATCGAGTCAAACAACATTTTGCAATACCAAAAGTTCTTCCCTCGCTTCCCAAAACTCGTCAAACTGAATTCGCAAGTTCTTTTTTAAATGTACTTAATTTCCAAGTTCTGTATCCGTGCCTAAAGTTTTTTCCTTTATTAAATGGTCTAGAAGAGAGTTTCACTAAAAATACTTTAACTTTGGTTTTATTTTCTTAAAGTTCACATCGTTCTATAACTTTAATTATTCCCTTCTTTTGTCAAAATTTCCTTTAGTCTCTTTTCGCATAAATTATCCTTTTGTACTTAATTAAGTTTGTATTCCCTTGGAGATTCCTCCCCCTTTGTCCACTTGCTTTGCTCAAATCCTTTTGTTTCGTCGCTCTTTTAGCCTTTAGGCCAGCATCCAGCCCAACCATTAGCGCCTCAGCTTCCAGCGTTACAGCCAGATAATCAACAGGCTCACTTACCTCCCCAAAACGGTCCAGCCCAACAACCAGCCCAGCAAATCCCTTCCCTGCAGCAAGGTCGAATTTTTTGGAAGTACATGCATTTTTGACCTTATTTTCAAGAACAAAACGCGATTTTCATCAAAAATTGCACGTTGCTATTTGAAAAATAAGGAATAACAGAGAAAGAATTAAAGCTGAAAACACGATTTCTGCCCTTACTGATCAAACCCGTTTATGAGATTCAACTCAATTTCCAATTTACCCTTTATTGAATTGTAAAAAATTCATTCAGCGTCCTTTTTTACTGAGTCTTTTTGGTTTTGTTTTTGTTTTCCTTTTCACAACTCATTACCGAGGGGGGAGACGTCAGCCTGAAAAAGGAGTAAAATTCTCCCCCCAGTTTATCTGGGTCAGGCTGTCCTCCCTTCCCTCTCCTGGGGTCTATGTCTCATGCCGTTTTTTGCTTTCAAATTTAGTTTGTCTATTTATTATTCTCAGCCCCGTCCCGCCATCGTGTTAAATGATATAGATCTCTTTGAATTGGACAAGCTTAGTAACAACGTTCGCGTCCAATGGGTGGACTTTGAAGGCATCCCCCAGGAGAACTCGGAAGGGACGACAGCCCGACCTTTTGACCTGGATTTGGTTGTTAATCAGTCTCAACGGGCTCTGTGACCCCAAATTTAAGGGATCTACTTTTTCCTTTTTGGTGTAAGGCGAAACCCTAACCCAGATATCTGCCCAGTAAAAGGTATCGACGACTACTATAACTTTTCTAAAAGAATTAATATCAACCTCAGTGATGGCTTCCCAACAACACCTCAAGGAGGAATCGCTAATAAAGCTCTCTCGTCGTCAGCGGCAGAATCCCGGCTTCACTTTTACCTCAAAGAATCTGGTTTGTACAAGGGGAATGAGACGGCCCTACATGGTTTCCGGGCTGGTTGTGCTATCACCCTTGCCCTCACAGGAAGTGAGTTACAAGACATCATGTCACACGTTGGTTGGCGCAGCTCAAGTACCGCTGCATACTATATCCAACTAGCCAGAATAATGTCGGCGTCGTCACCCTCCTCTCTTCTCTCGGGAGTCTCATCCAATATTGGCCAAGTAGGAACTGCTTACGCCAATTTAAATATGTTAAGAGGTTTTAGCCCAGCTTTCCCTTAATGTCCTCCTTTAACTTGAAGAATGGGAGGAACGTGCTAATAAGATTTCTCGTTCTATTATACCATGTGTTCTTGCAGTTTTTCATATTCAACCCTACGCATATCCGGTCAGAGGATGTGACACCTTTTTTTCCCGATTCCATATCTCATTGGTTATCCGTGTGTATTGTAGGTACTTAGAATATAGTACTATTCTAATTACCGGAAATAAAGACGGATAATTAACATAACAATGAGATCCCACAATGCTTTGCAACGCATATATTAATCAGCCCTCGGGCTTTTGTCACAGTTCCTCTTGACAACCGAGGAGCAAACATCTCGACGACCCACCCACCCACCCCCGACGGCGTGTCGCGAATCCCTACACACGGATAACTCTTTACTCCCACGCTGTCCACTCTGTGGACGCACACCTTTTTTTCCCGATTCCATATCTCATTGGTTATCCGTGTGTATTGTAGGTACTTAGAATATAGTACTATTTTGTACAATTTAGTTCGCTAACTTTTTCACAGATATATTGTAAGCACTCTAAAAATGTGCAACATTAAGCACTATTTAGTGGCATGAAGACTATATATTTGATCTGGATAAGTTGTCAACAATGTACACAACCGAGAAAAAAGCTATACTCAAAATCAGTTGCAACGATACTGTAAACACCATAAAAACCTTGCCAAGTGATTCTCTATAGGTTAAAATATATAAAAGGATCCAAATATTGGCTAGAACAAATGAATTCAAATATTGATTTACCAAATTGGCCTGTAGTTCAGTCCTTCGAGTGTGTTTAAAATCCAATATGGCGGCTTTCTTGTTCGTTTCGTGTTCCTCGTAATTCCTTTGCATATTCTTTATAACTTCCTGTGCATCTGATTTCTTCATCTCAGCATTTGTACAGTCAGTTTTTGTGTCAGTTTTTATAGTTTTACCAGTACTATTGAAGTTTAGAGACATATTTGGCTCATGTGAATTGCTTTGATTAGTTTTTATCTCGTAAGAAGTTCAGTGTAAGAAGTTTACGTCATCAAAGAGGAAGCGCTATGATTGGATACAGCTGTTTGAGATTGACAACCGGAAGACGATTTGGTGTACGTCATCAACCCGGAAGGCAAATTGACGACCAAGAACGGCGAACCGTCTACATTTTAAGACATTGAACCAGCTTGATGTAATAAGATATTAAGACCCCGTCCACACGGAAACGTTGTGTAAACGACTTAATGTAAACGACTAAAACGTTTTCTGTCCACATGATCGTTTCCACATCGTTTTTTCCACGCGAAAACCATGGAAACGCTGTAAGAACGGCCTCGTGGATTCGGGTACTAATAGACATGCGCAGTGACTATGTTGGTGGCCATTTTTACCTGGCGTTTTCGAAAATAGGCGTTTGCGACTGTCCACACGGCCGAAACAGTCACTTTATAGTAACTTTGAAGTGCGTTTTGAAAAATGAGTGTTTACAGTGGAAACGATGAGCGTCCTTGAGGAGGAAACATGTAAATAATCACAAAGCGGTTACACACGAAATCGATCGTTTTCGTGTGGACGGGGCCTAATGTTGATCTCCATGTATATGTGCATGAGTTGAATGTATTTATTGGACGCTCAATTAAGTACAATATATGGTTTTCGTATGACTGTGAAAACTGCACAATCACTGCACGACACATGCACATTGATGGCAGAAATTTCTTATATCTTTATTGACATCCTGACACTGCACGAATACGGTGCAAAGCGTTTCTCACTCATACGAAAACTGTTCAAATCTATAATGTGTCTGACCATACACAGCAAACCAATCAATGGACATCAGTAGGAGCACGTGACGATATCCGTCCACGTGTAGATGACAAGTTTTGAATTTCAGCAGTGGAATTCCTTCCCAGTGCTTTAGCCGCGGCGTAGAGGCAGAGCTTTTTAAAAGCGTTACGAAAGTCCCTGTTCAAGCAGCTGTAAATTATAGGATTTAGCACAGAGTTGAGGTAATGAAGCCACTTGGTTAGCATAATTGCCTTAGAATCTATGGAACAAGTTCTGAAACAGAACAAAAATGTGCTCAGAACGTTCATGCTGTAATGTCCATGCTGATTCGGAAGAGAAATTTGTCAACATTCTAATGACTAATAACATACGCCTAATATAATGAGGATGATTTCAATGAATGTCAAGGCAGTAATGGAAATGTCGTGGCCTTCCATTGTCGCGTGTTCCGCCAAAGCAGATGACTGTGTCTTTCCCAACCTTAAGCTTGCCTTATGCTCCTTCGTTCTAGTTCCCAATGACCGTCCGGTTTCCCCTATGTATACTGCCTCACATTCGCCGCACGGAATCTGACAAAGGAGGGCCACGACATTTCATGGGACAATTCAAAGATCTTGGCAAACGCGTCGTCTTGGATAAGAAGAGGATGGACAGAAGCGTGGCAAATCGCAAAATACAAGCATGCTTTATTTAATAGAGACTCTGGAAAAATAACTCCAGACAATTACATCACTCTTATGAATAAATAGACTTCATTTTAAAGAACATTTTATTCGCGCGCGCTTGATATATTGAATAGCTTGCGCTATCATTACGTCTGTTTTGTTTGTATTCCACGTGATCTAATTGTACAACTGAAATTGTAAAAATGCATTCTTTCCCTGAAGATGGGCCAAGGGCCCGAAAGCTTGGAAAATAAAATCCATTTACGTGGAAGTAACAACTTGGACATTAAATTTTTGTTGTTGTTATTGTTGTTGTTGCTGAATCTAACAAAATAATTTTTGGACCGTTTGCAACCATGATAGCACTTGTCGGGTGCTATTCTTCGTGCCACTCTTTCGCTTCTTTCGTGCTTAGCAACCTCCCGCGTGCGCCCAAAGCTCGATAGTTGCACGCTAAGTGTGTACTCATCCTTCAATAGACCTGTTTCGAGTTTGTTCTACACAGGCACCCCAAGCTCTAGCTGTTTCAGAGAGGGTGTTTTACGCGCGGTGATCATTAGTTTGGGCTACCTGTGTCGTTTGTCAATTTTATTAAGACCATTGGGAGGAAAAACAAATCTCGCTAAAAATCAATAAAATTCTGAAAGCTTGGTAGAAATGTCTCTTTTCTTATTTAGTTTAGATGTTTTGGAGTCTTTTGGGCTGTTCTTGTTGTTTTTTTTTTTTTGTTTTGTTTTGACGGATTTGTGCGCGTTTTGTGGGTTTTTGGCGATTCTCCTTTTCACACTGGTTCTCTCTAGTACTATATTGACTAAAGGCTGGCAACTTCGCCTCCTTACGATCACGAACCGTTTTTGAATGTCCGACAAAACATCCCTAGAAATCGCTTCTCTCGCCAAAAACAACACCACACCTGAACGTGCACACTGACAGATAATCACTCTACCGAGAAACGAAGAAAGACTACTTTATTAATGATTTTATAGAAAACGAGAGAGGTTTTCAGTCAAGTTTTTTAAAAAATGGCTTTCTGCCGATGCTTGGCGGAAATCACTCGGTCAAAAAACCGTTGGCGCTCAAATCAGGTTCAAACTGATTGGTCCGTGGTTACTATGGAGCGAAAGGGCCAAAGTGTAATGACCCTCGGGTGGGGAAGGAGAAATTTGAATTTATAGAGGGGTAGGGAAGCCTGACAGTTTCTTACTCTCCCCCTCCACCCTCATGCTCAAGAAATCGTAAATGCTCCTTCGGCAAAAAGGCTGCCTTCGAACTTTTAGTTTCTAAAAAAATTGTTTGTGCTCAATTTTTTTAATTTAACCGGACATAAAAAATCTTGATTTCGATGACCAAAAGCACAGAAGTCGTGGCTATCTAAAAGTGAGTGAAACAGTATTTTCTTTTGCTGAATGTAGACTTTATAAACTTACCGGGCGATGCATTTTGTGGTTGAAAGTTGAGAAGAATTTAGCACAGAAAATAACTTTCACTATCAAAATAGCCCTCCAGTTCTATTAAAAACACTTCTTAGAAGGCAGGTTCATTGATGAATAATTATCTTTTTCTGAAAACTTTAGAGGAAAATACTTCAGTCTGAAGTACAAGACTGAGAATAGAGTGAGAGACCTCCATTCAGCTTTGCTTTGATTGACTGAAAAACTATTGTCACAAAGTTTTGTCGGACATTCAAAAACGGTTCGTGACCGTAAGGAGGCGAAGTTGCCAGCCTTTAGTCAATATAGTACTAGAGAGAACCAGTGTGAAAAGGAGGATCGCCAAAAACCCACAAAACGCGCACAAGTCCGTCAAAAAAAAACAGCCCAAAAGACTCCAAAACATCTAATCTAAATAAGAAAAGAGACATTTCTACCAAGCTTTCAGAATTTTATTGACTTTTAGCAAGATTTGTTTTTCCTCCCAATGGTCTTAATAAAATTGACAAACGACACAGGTAGCCCAAACTAATGATCACCGCGCGTAAAATACCCTCTCTGAAACAGAGCTTGGGGTGCCTGTGGTTCATACTGCTGTAAAATTAGACAACAGACTCACTGGTGCAGGGTTAGTCTCGAGTCAAGGTAAATTATTCGAAAATACCAGCGAGAAAAGCAATACATTTTGACTAAGAACAATACAGAAATTGATTTTAATTCCATGGGTCTTTCTTGAAAAGGAGGCTACCCTACATAAATGAGCCTTTTGTCAGGAAGCTCAGCGAACTCTACCAAATGGAAACTTGACCATTTATCCAGCTACACGCTACACACATGCACAATAAATATAAATACATTGTCATTATTATAGTCATCAAATAAAAATAAAGTCATTATGTCATATAAAAATGGAAAACGATATCTCATTAATTAAGTACTTTTGAAGCTATTTTCAAAGTTGCAAAAAAGCCTGTGCTAAAATCCTTGCTTGTGATGCAAGAGATTTCACACAGCCATACATTCACTGCACGATTTTGTGAATTCGGAAGCAAATTTCTCAGAAATTGCTCTAACATCTTCCAGTATTGCTAAAAGTGATGCCTTCAGTCCCATTTCTGAAGTCTGTTTAAATTATATAGCTTGAAATTTTATTTGCGCAAATGAGAAAAATGTAAACCTACCTGCATACAGCGTAGACAACATTAACCAAAAAGAATGGCAACCAACATAACAAAAAAGCACCCATTACTACAGCCAGTGTTTTGGCAGCTTTGAGCTCTTTTGGAAGGCAGAATCTTTTGGATTTCCCTTTCACAGTTAACGTCAATTTTCGAGCTTGAGTTTGGGATACCTAAATGATATGTAAAAGGTTACTGGGAAGTAATGGAGATCATTTTCAATAGACATCAAATAGAAGCCTGAAAGATAAATAACCTTATTTTACATCGGTAGCTCGTCACCATCTGACTAATAAACGTGAGGTCGACGGTGCGCTCATTGTACCTCCCGGCCTCTCTCCATCAATGCTCCATTTCACGGTTATTTAAATCTAATTAAAGCTACATGGAATGGAAAGAAGTCGAAAGAAGGGTGTGGGGTCACTGGCTACTGAACTCAGACCTCTCGCTCGGGACGTCGCATACAAATGAACTGAGCCACACTTGCTTGATGGACAAATTTATCAGTAGAATCTTACGGATATAATTAATATGCATTATTATGAATAGTCTAACCTTAAATATCATGACATAGGTGGAGCTCATGATCAATGTAGGAATTAAGAAACAGAGAATGAAAGCAGACAGCTGGTATGCTGGCGGTGGATAACCCCATGTTGCAAACTTGATAATGGCCATTATACAAGAAAACACCCACAAAACACCAATAGCAACTCTTGTTTTAAACGATGTAACAATCTCATGGTACTTTAATGGAGTAGAAATGCAGATATATCGCTCAACACTTATACAGCTTAAATGTAAAATGGATGCTACTCCACACAATATGTCCATACATGCCCAAATTTGTCTTAGCCATGAAGGAAACACCCATTCTGGACCAGTCAGTAGATAGGCCGCCCAAACAGGCATGGAAAACAAGGCCACTAGAAGATCCGTGGACGCCAACGACACCACAAAATGGTTAGTTACACTGCGGAGTTTACGAAACATTGCAAAGGCCCAGATAACCAAGAAATTGCCCACCAGGGTCAAAATGATGATGATAATTAGGAAAACAGTAGAAACCAATTTAATTGTGAAGTCAAAGTCTTCGTCTTGAGACTGCTTGCTTGTGTGGGTAGCATTGTTTTGCATTCTTTTTATGAAGGTTATATTCACCATACTATTAGATAAAACATGCATTAATAACAAAACACATCTAACCAAGATCGTTTATATTGTTCCGTATATATGCGTACAAATGGGAAATTTATTTGAATTTATTTGAATTGGTAGCTTCTGAATGTTTGGAGATTTCATAAAACCATTAGCTAGATTTTTTCTCACTGCTTTAAATTTTACTGAAGATTCTAGGCTGTTTTAATGCTAAATTGATGGTTTCATGATTAGTAAAGTATGTATTTGTGGGTTATTTTAAAAGACTGAACCGAAAGGAAGTGTACGTTACTAAGAAAGAAAAACAATATCCTAAAAATATACCAATCCAGTAATTGATAATCAAGGAGATACGAATTTTCAAAAAACGAAATTTTGTATGAAAACACTTCCAGTTATACAAGAGATACCAAGGGCCGCGGAGAGGGAGGGGCTGGGGGGCTTTTCTTTATTTCTTTTCTTTATTTCTTTTCTAATGTCAAAGATTTGGAAACATCGGAAAGGCCTTTGATCAGCCAGATTGTGAAAGTATGCAAGCTAGTCCTTGTAAATCCATCAATAAGTGCATCTGAAGAAAGGTCGTTTTCAGCAGCTCAACGATCAGAGACATGGCTGAGAACAACGATGAGCCTGGAACGGTTCAATAATCTTGATGTTCTTCACATTCATAAGTTGAGAACTGATTCTTTGGATACAACAGTCATTGCGATTCTTTGCAGTGAGGCCAATGAAAATCGCGAAAGAAACTTTGGGAAATTCAAGAAGCAGATCTAAAGTTCTGTGTGATGTGGACGGACAGCATACACATATAAACAACTGTTTATTTCCATTTGTTTTGTAGTTCACAGTAGCATGCTTTTTCGTCAAATTTGTAGCCGTTATCAAATTAATTTATAGGATTTTTTTTGCAAGAACGTTAGAACGAAACTGTCAGCATTTTCATAATTTCTCAGTGAAACATCTTACCCAAATTGTTTAAAAAGAACCGATAAAAAATTCAAAAAAAACCCAAAAACCAACAAAACCTGACAAAACAAAATCGTGCAAAAACACGCACAAACACAAAGATAAGAGAACAGGAGTGTTTGTGCTAAAACACCCCTCAAAACGCTGGAAATCGCATTTGGGAGGTTCACAATTGTAAAATTTCCCGGGGGGCATGCCCACGGACCCTCCTAGATTACTCCCGCCTTCGGCGGTCGTTAGCCCCCTGTTCTCTTTTGGCCCAAATTGTACTAACTCAATTTATGATGACAGCTTGTAATTAAACCGAAGGCATTGCGTTGACTTGGGCTGCCACCAGAGGCTCATTTGCTAGTAGCCCGAGTGAACGCAACATTTTGCATCTAGTCTTAACAAAAAATATCACCAAGTGATTGTCAAGCTATAGACGTTTAACACCAGTCATAGAAGATTACAGCTGCTAACCTTACCATAATTTTTCATTCTGTGCGACGTTTTATGTAGTTTCTAGTTTCGTACTATAGGTTCCTTAGATTTTAGGTTATCAATAAAGATGCCGGAATTACGTTTTTAGCTAAACTGAATAAATGGCATACACATTGTCAAATCCACTCGATACAAAATGTCAATCACGATATATGACGCACTATCTCCACAGATTCGAATATCTAAACGACTTTTCCATGTAGACAGTTATCTAAATCAATATTTTCAACAAACAGTGACATGGCGGCTGAGCTCGAGAATCCGTTGCCTAGAAACCATCAGCAGACTTATTTTACAGAGCAATTTATATTTAAAAGAAAGAAAGAAACAAACAAACAAACAAACAAACAAAGGAAGGAAGGAAGGAAGGAAAGAAAGAAAGAAGAAAGGAAGAAAGAATTAATGAAAGAGTAACAGAAAGAGAAAGCACTAAAACAAGCAAGGATGGATGGATGAATTAATGCTGTAAAAAAAGCTGATTTATCACTAGATTGCCGTGAGAAAGTAAGCTAGAGGCACTATAATATATATATTCGAGATTTTAGAAGGAAGATTCAAGAAAAATATTATAAAGTGTATTTATACTTTTTCTGGCTGCCCACATGATAATAATTGCCAGGTCTACAAACGAATGCTCGGCTTTTTCACAAGAAAACTGATTCTGTTCATTTTATACTGTGACTCTTCGGCGGAACGACGCCGACCCATCAATGATGGATCTGTACTTGTGTTGAGCAGCTCTTTACCGCCACAACAATGATCCGGCCGTAAAAGTGATTCCTGTTCCAAAAAGTATCGCTAAATCATCACAAAAACAGACTTTGCCAAGCAAGTTGCCGATTAGTTGAGAATCATAAGAGTGAGGACTAGGACCCAGAAAAGCCAGGGTTCCTGGAAAAGCCTAATGTCCCATGAGCCATTATATTTCAATGGGAAATCATAAGAGCTTTTTTAGCAGAACAAAAAGAGAGGGACTATCCTATGCCAATTTTAATGCCCGAAGATCAAAAGGCAAAAACGTTTACCATATGTTTTCCTTCATATTTCGCATATGGTGATACAATGTCATCATGGATGTTCAAAGAGCAAATAAAAAATGGGGGTCACCGTTCTCGTTGAGGAGTGAGATAACATCAAAGTATACCCACTTTCTCATCGAAGATCGCTTGCGTGCCAATCTATACGAGTCAAGCAAAGAAATCGTTTTTTATAGAAAAACTAAATCTATTGCTCAGTGTTTATTTAAACGACCGCTTAATAACCCATGGAATAATAGTGTGTGTAAATATTTGTAAATACGTAACAAATAGCTGTTGTTTTTCAGCGACGCTTTTGCCGCGACGTAGCTCAAAGTTGTCACGGAAATCCGTGTTTTTATTATGATTTTACCATAATTTTTTTCTCATAGTTAGAATGTTAACAGCTTATGTAATTCTTTATCAAACACCGAAATAAAAAATGGGGGTCACCGTTTTCATTTCCGAGATATTGAGCCGTAAAGTTTGAAAATTTGACCGCCATCTTGAGTACCGAGAGGAGACTGGGTCCAGTAGAATCTTTTCCATCCTTTTTTCTGCAGTTTTCCTACCTGAACGATACAGGCCGTCATCTTGGATTTTATTGAGGTAGCGGGCGCAGTAAAAGTGCGCGTGAACAATGCTCGCGAACGTCATTAAACTAGAAACGAGCGACAGAATAATACTCTAGGTTCAGATAAAAAGGTAAAGCCACAATAAAATACTAATAGTTAGTGTCGGTAGTTCCTTCAGCTGAACGCTGGTTCTCCCAGGAAGCCGACGGTGCGCTCTTCTCTTCTTCTTGGTAGAAGAATTTATAAAATAAATGTTGTCTTTTGAATATCGACTGACATCGGCAAATTAGTCGCTTGAATTATGCCGGAGCCACCTTAAGTCAAGGGCCAAACGAGCTGGTCAAACTACGGGTGAACGGCCATAATATGATTGACTTCAACCCTGCTATTTTTTTCATTGCCGTTGTTGTTGTTGTTCGTTGTTCGTTGTTAACTGTTGTTGTTGTTTTGCTTGCTTGTTTGTTTGCTTGTTTTTGTTATTATTGTTTGGTTATTTTTTTGTTTGTTTGTTTGTTTGTTTGTAATTTGTTTGTTTGTTTGTTTGTTTGTTTGTTTGTTTGTTTGTTTGTTTGTTTGTTTGTTTGTTTGTTTGTTTGTATACTGGCCTTGCTTCGTTAACAGAAAGCAGTATGTCAGCACTATCTAATTTTCGGAATTCTTTTAAAAATCTATATAGCATCTTTCTCGACTCATTTTCAATTAGTTTGTGCGCGTGTGTGTGTACATGTGTCTTTTTTTAACGCATAAAATAAAATGATCTTTCGGTAGGATAATTTTCTCGTTCTTTTGTCAGAAAGAGCGAGAAACATGTATCAGTTTAAAACGCAATAACGCAAGCAAACACACTAGTCCTACTGGAATATGATAACAAAGAGAATAAGTTATACTTTAATTTTCTTCCAAATTAATTCATTTTAACCCAGACAGAGAAGGAGAGAGAGTCCGTCATCAAAGGATTTTTTTTGAAGGCAAGTACTTCATATTCGCTCTCTACCATTAACAAAACACTAAGATAGTCCTAGCTGCATATCATGACATAGATACGTTTTATGTTGTTGAACTGAATATCTCCGCTACATAACATTAAAACGGCATGAAATATCAGTTCTCTTACCTTTGCTTGCTATCGCCGCGTTGCAGGACTTTAAAGTGATTAAGATGTCAATGTTACTCAGTAAAGCGATATTATAGATGGTCATCTATAACTTCTTCTGACAAATCCAATGCCAGTTTACATGGAGTTCGGCAAACACCTGCACGGGAACATCTGGTGGACTTTCCACAACACGCACTGAGATTGTTTTTCTTCGTGATTAAGTCTTTGGGTCCCTGCTGTTTGATATTGTACTACGTACAGCAAAGATATGAATTATAAACGAGAAAATAGCCGAGCCTCCCACAGTGGTAATACGGTTTTGAACAAAAAAGAAATTTACTAGTCAAAATGAAAGCTATAGGAAAATGATGGGTGACTATGACCTTTAAAACATGTGTATAAATGAGAAAAAAGTAATATTAGCCACGAAAAAAACACTAAATTTAATTTGCTCTCAAGCCAAACCAATTCGATGTTTGTAAAGCTGTTTGAAATAAATATATCATTCTTATTGTGGCTATTGTTATATATAACCTGATTTTCTGTGAATTTTCCTTCGCCTGATCTTTGGTCCCTACCGCTTTAGAGCCAGGTAAGTGGAGGTCCATCACAATCTAATTTTGTAAAATGGTTTTCTTTTCTTTCTTTTGTTTTTGTTTTTGTTGTTTTTGTTGTTTTTTTTTTTTTTTTTCCGCTTTCCTGAGCGACCTGAGCGGCTCACTCTACGCGTGTTTGTGAATTCATTTACAGTAGAAAGGTCTAGAAAAACAGAGCTTCAATAATTTTAGAAGTATGTTATTTAATAGCATTCTTGTTTGAGAGATGAAATATTTCCTTCGTTCAATTTCAAAACCTGTTTGGTTACTATATTTGGTAAACAGAAGTACGCCCAGATATGATGTACACAGGTATCCCGAGTTCGATGGTGTTTTATTTAAAGTGGTACAAGAATTCTTTGACGATTTGACAATAATGTTATAAAAATACAATAATAAAACCTAACGGAAATACAGAATCAAATTGAGTAACACAACATATACACAGCATAGAAATGTCTGTTCGCTGGATGGAATTAGTCTTCTTTAGGCCCGTATTTGATGAGATGCACAAAGTCGTTATACAGGATACCATTTTTGTCGGTTGGACAGTCGTCCATCATCATTTCCCATTCTTCATCTGTAAAACTAAACAGTAATAAAAACAGGAAAAAAATTAGAATAATATTGAGTAATTATTAAAAGATAACAAAGTCCACTAGCACAAGCTGTAAGGTTTTGTAATATCTTAACTAGTAGAACGAGATGTACCGTAACGTACAAGGAAAGAAAACAACTTGAAATAGCGTGACTGCAGTTTTAAACTATAGTATAGAAAAAGCAACCATATTTATATTATTTTAACAACAAATAAACATATATGATGAGTGAAAGGTCGATTTCTGATTCTAGCGGTTTTTTCTATCTTCCAATTATGACCCGATTCGATCAGTTGTTTGCTCTGTATGGTAAAGGAACACAATGAATAAATTACTTTAACTCCTATTCTTGAACAAAATCAAATGTTTGCGTATTTCTGTAATCGCTTTGAAAAATCGAACACCAAAACATGTTAAAGGAAAGCGTTTCTGAAGATTAAGGGGGGAGGCCAGAGGAGTACTCAGTCCTCAAACATCTGATCTCAAGTTGGTGTTAATGCTATTCAAATCTTTGAGCAATTGGCTATATTTACACTCGAAGACACTAATTTACGGCTTTTCTTATAAAAAGATGGTATTCTGAGGAAAACAAAAGCTTATTTCTTAAACAGTAATTAACTCGACTGGTTTTGAATGTCCGACAGGGATTTGTGGATAATGGCAGTCTTATTGGTCATTCAGGCGAAAACATGGTTTGCATCTAAAATGCTTTTTAATATCTGTTCATGTTCATTTGGTTTTTACTGCTAATTTTTTACTGGACTTTGTCGATAGTCTTCTATTGCACACATTCCTAAACTATACAAGCAAACTATGTTAGGTTTTGAACCGATTTTATGTGCTAAATAAAGGACAAAATTTTCAAAAAAGTTTGTCTTTGTAGCTTATTCAAAAACATTCTAGGAATTTTGGTCAATCGATTTCTTCGATTTATCATGAGCTTTAAAGTCAAAACACATAACAGAAAGAACCTTTTCTTGAGAAAATTAGCTTTATGGCGAAAATAAACACTAAAATACTTAAAACACAAGTACGGGACTGTCACAAGCTGAGTCCTACTGCTTTGCGTTGGGTCAAAGGGTATCTTGTGTATTAGAAATAAAGAAAATTAAAAACATGATCACTTAAACTGAATGGATTGATTTTTGGCACGTAGCTTATTTTTAAAGAAAATTAAAAACGACAGTTTTGTTTTGTTACTAATGAACAAGGAATTATTTGTGTTTTGTTTTGGAAATATATTCCGACTGCCATAAAAACTTCGATTTAATTAAAGATGTTACATCATTGTACACGCCTGGTGTTGAAGGCTGGTTTGTACGAATACTTACCGTATTCAAGCGTACGTTAGCAAAACACCATCCATAGTATCGAACCAGTGACCGTAACTAAACGCGTACTCAGCCAGTCGTCCAAACAATTTTGTTGTCATATTCTTTTAAAAAAACGACTCTTCGTTTAACAAACCAAGGGTAATAAATCGCAAAAACATCGCCTTATAAATCATTTCGAGGTGAAGTGTTTAACAAAAAAAGGTGAATAATTTAACAACATCTATTGGCATGTTGATTGTACATAATTACCTATAGAATGAGTAGTTATATTTTTATAGAGCTTACCGGTCTCCTAAGCCCTGCATTAGTCTCCTTAACTTTTCTTCGTCAATGAAACCTTTGCCGTCAACATCGAATGAAGAGAAAGCAGCCCGTATGACGTCCTCTGGATCTGTCCCACTAATTTTCTCACCAAATAGTGTCAGGAACATAGTGAAGTTGACTGGACCAGTGGCTTCGTTGAGCATTTCTTCCACGTAATCATCTTTGACTAGCTTCCCCAGTGAATCAAATGTTGCAGCTAAGTCTTCTTTTGAAATGAAGCCGTCGCGATTCTGGTCTATCATGTTGAACGCCTCTTTGAATTCCTGGATCTGTGCTTGGTCAAACATGGCAAAAACGTTTGAGGTGGCTCTCTGCGCCTTCTTTTTCGTGCCTCCCTTCTTCTTGTCTTTAGCTTTGGCCGACATTTTCTTGGTTTAGATGATTAATGAGTAGTGCGCTTTTACCAGTGACCAACAGCAGATCCAGTCCCACCAGCTAATGCAAGCGAAGGTGTAGTCACCTTATGTTCTTATGATTTTACTGATTATGACGTCACTAGGCCTGTGTCCTTATTTGGTCAATCTTCAATGGCCTACTAAAGAATGGAGACATTCAAATGGTTGCCCTAAGACATCTGCTCACGTTTTAGCCGAATAAAAGTCCCAAAAGTCTTATATAAATGTTGTGTACCATTTTGAAGTTGTTGTAGTCAAGAAATGAGGGGAGTGGTTCCCTGTAACTAGGATACTTGAGTGTACAATAATACCAGCAAGGTGGCTAGAAATGCGTGTCATATACAGAAACACTATAGCTACGTCATGTGTTGTAAATAAACTATATGTTAAGCCCATGTAATCAAATCTTATGTTTGTATTATGACAGTATAGCTTTCATAAGCTACTGCTCTGTTCAGAAAAGTGGAACCATTAGAACGGCAAAATGATGAATAGCTGAGTGACCTTGCATTGGACTGTGGGACTGTGAATATGTTACACCCAAGAGCAAAAATGATACGGGCAAAATTAAAAGGTTTTAAGTTATTAAAAGTAAAGAATGAAACTCTCATGGGCTTACATTAATCGACCCAACACATTGTGTAACAACACTCTGCTGCATTTTGTAACAGCTGATTAGAAAGGCAGGGACTGAAATCCTCCTATATAACCCCTTACCCCACACTCACCAAATTTCCCTTTCGGACAACCCCACTTATCTGACACACAAGGAACCTGACCGATCACCCTCTGTCTATAATCAGAACAAAATTAAAAAAGCCAATACAGCATTATTATAAACGCGTGCCGTTTTGATGATTTTTTTATTACATTTTATCTCATTTTATTTACTATTGTATGTACGTTAAGGCCACATTGTAATTATGTTAATCAAAAAAGGTACACTAACAATGTTGAAAGTGAAAGGGCATTCAGATCGACAAATATCAGTCCATTTAACGTAATAATAAAAGACAGTAGCGCGACGTTTCAGTAATTAAATCAAAATGAAAAAAAAAAATGGAGAGAGAGAAAAGGGGGGAGGTAACTTTATTCACATGACCTATATAATTACATAGGTATTGCTAAAGTACAATAATGTTATATATGAACAACAATCAAATTAAAAAAATATCATAATCTAAAATAAACTAATTGAGATAATTACAAAAGAACTATAACAAATAATATCTATAAAATAACATATTCAAAATATTTCAAAATTCTTAATTGACTTAATTCATGATACTTCTTTTTCAAGACATTTCCTGAAAATACATTTTGAGGCGTAATAAATAATTTCAGTGGATTTTTGAATTTTAGCAAGATTAAAGTTAGTGTTTCTGAGTCCAAATCAGTACTACTTTTAATATAATCAACTATTTTAATTTATTAAACGGAAGGTATCACGTAGCAGGGAATAACATGGAAAAAATGGGGAGAGAGAGAGAGACAGAGACGGAGTGAGAGAGAGAGAGAGACAGAGACGGAGTGAGAGAGAGAGAGAGAGAGAGAGACAGAGACGGAGTGAGAGAGAGAGAGAGAGACAGAGACAGAGACGGAGTGAGAGAGAGAGATATGAAATGGATGAAGAAAGGTGCCATATACGGGAATAAAACTAAGGAATCGTTAAATAGCTGGAGTTCGGGATGTTAATAAAAAAATGTTCATTCACCAGCATTCATGCAACCGTTGTTTCTTGAGTGCTTAGAAATCTAATTAATCGACCGATTTTCTTATAATTTTCTATTATTTTTATGAGATCTATCTACATCCATCTTTATTATCCTTAAAACCATAGGTATCACAAGGATGTAAAATAAAATAATAATAATGGAAGGGGAAAAAGGGGAATAGAAATTAAATTCGTTGGGCCTGTTTCTCCCGGAGACCAAACGTAGCAACGGTATAATTAAATGACTATATTTAACTGGGCCGTAAATGGGCCTTGTCGTCCTTGTCTTTTTTTTCTTATTCTTTTTGTTTGTTTGTTTGTTTGTTTGTTTGTTTGTTTGTTTGTTTGTTTGTTTGTTTGTTTTTGTTTTGTTTTGTTTTGTTTTGTTTTGTTTTTCCTTTTTCTCATACGAAATCTACTGTTAACAAGAGAGCATAAATATTTATGCTCTCTTGCTGTTCATTAATTCATAGCTTTCTCTGGTCTTCCTTTGGTGACACCAGAACGAGGTTTGAGAAATAGTTTTTTGGGTCAGCAGCCTACTTTCTCAGGCAGCCATATTTGTAGTGTACGTTGTGCTATAAAGTACCGGTTTTTTTTGCAATTTTAGCTGTATATCTGGTAGGTATTGTTTTTTATTCACCAACTCACTTCTTTTTCCTATAAAATGTCTTGTTGTTTGGTCAGATTGACATGATTATCCCGTCGCTTCGAGCTCTCCGTGTTCGTGGTCCAAGATTGGTTCGCCAAATGGCCAGCAACCCCACTGCCGAAGAGCTTGGTCTTAAAGGGATGCAAGTCCATTTCAATGCTTATACTACCGCTGGACGACGAAATGTAATGTTTTGATAATTTTTATTGTTGTATTTTTTTCATACTGTAAAGTTTGATTTTTGTTTTCAACTGTTTTGGCATTCTCAAAGCATTTTGAGCTTTCTAAAATCAAATCAGATCGTGTTTCAGCATACTTGTAACTGATGCACTCAACTATTTGATTCAACAACCACTTTTCTCCAGATTCTCGTCACAGAACGAGTTTCAAGGTTGAATGCATTCATCTATGCAGATCACATATGCTTTCTCCTTGCTGCTATATCAAAACTTATTGCTGTTTTTACAGTATTCTCGATAATTCATTTTGTATAGGTAATAGCATGGTTTGTAGTGATATTTGGCATAAATACCACGAGTGATATTTTAAAATTGTTAAACAAAATTTGGAACAATTTTGAAATATCACGAGTGGTATTTATGCCAAATATCACGTACAAAACATGCTATTATTTGTTAATAATATAACCTAAGAAATTTCTGAAAATTTGATGAAAAACAACCGCGAGGTTGAATCGCTATACACTCAACTACTTCGAAAAGTGAAAACATAGCTTTCAAGCCTGTGCAGATAAAAGAAAAGCTAACAATATATTCAAGACAAGTAGTCATTCAAAGTCAAAACTACATTGAGAAGGTAAAACCAGTAATTTTGTTTTCGAATTTAATTTGGTCTGAATGACTTCACTGAATCAATCAGTGAAAAACAGACTCGCGAACAAATTGACATTTGTAACTAAAAACGGCATAATTTGAAAAAAAGATGTCAAAAAAACTTTCTAGATAAGATAGACAATAAATGCATAAGTGCAGAAAAAACTTTTTTATTACCTTTCATGAACTTTTCAGCCATGTCAATCCTTCAGCTTGCGTGAAGCTATTTTGACAAACTTTCACTTCACGTGTCGCTTTGCCTGATCATTTATCATCTTTTCAGCAGAAAAAAGGAAAAATGAACTCTTCATAACCATCAAAAACCCATTTCCCTTTCATTTTATAACTTTGTGACTTGTTTCCATGATTAAATCACTTCCTTTTAGCGGGAGAAAGCTTCCCCATCTGGCCGCCATTTTCTCTTAGCCTTTTTGGCAAAGAAAGAAAGCAGTTGCCATGGAAACTGTAATTTTCACATGTGAAATTACAAAATTAAGCTGAAATACCAGTGCTCTCAGCCAATCAAATTGCACAAATTTCTTAGGTTATATTATTATGTGGTTAATACATATTTAGTAAAATTAGAAACTTGCATAAGTATAAACTTGTCTTGTTCTTGTCCTCATCTTCAATGCTTAACCTCTATACCGATGGTGTGAAAATGGCATTCTTTTGTGCATTTCAAATATACCCCACATTTTCACATTTGTTTTTGTTGCACTCAAATGCTATTACATATATGTAAGCAACATACCTAATTAAATTACTGTAAATGCAATGTGTTGTGTGTGTGTTAGGTCCTGATCAAATGAGAACACAGGGAGGCTCAATTTGTCACAACGTTTGAGCTTGCAGCTCATTTGATCACTAAGTAAACTTACATCAACTTGTGGCTTCTTGCATCAACTTGCGAGGACTTGTAAGCATGCTCAAATTTGATTTCAAATTGATGACAGTTTTTACTTGTTTGAACAGTCAGCATGGTAAGCTTTACAAGTGTTTTCCATTTTTTTTAGTCTGAATTTCTACACATTTCCTCTCCTTCAAGTAATTCAAGCTACAACAAACTGGATTTCTCCTTGTCCTTCGGTCAGCTGATTTTTCATTGAGAAATTTTGAAGAACTTGCACTGACTTGCATGAAGCAGTGTTTTCAAACAAGACAAGCAAGTTGCAAGTCAAAACTTGCGTTGAGTTGTGCCACCTTGCAATCTTATTTGATCAGGGCCTTAAAAACTACCCTGCTAGCAGAGGGGATTTCTAATGCTTCTAGTCAAATAGTGAAGCAAAAATCCCTCTGCAGAAGTTGTGTATTTTCTTTGAAATTGCTATCGTCTAAGATTTGGGGCAACTCAAACCCATTTTGATTGGTTTTAACTTGTAATTTATGCAAATGAGTTGACAAATACAGTATCTGTGTTATCAAACATCAGACAGCCCTAGAATCATGCTTCAAAGAGAAAATATTGTAAACCTTACAGAACTTATTTCATTTTTTGAACTTAACATCAGTAATTGCAATAGTTATAAAAACTTGTCTTATCCCATGGCCTTATTTTCAATGACCAATCAGATCACACATTACCATTAGTACATATATTATTATTATTAGTACATATATTATTATTATTAGTACATATATTATTATTAGTAGTACATATATTATTATTAGTAGTACATATATTATTATTATTAGTGCATAACATCAGCCTAGTTATTACTGTACAACTGTCACAGTGTTCTCACCAGTCTGCACCATTGCAGGATTCCCACATAAAAATTGCTTGTTTGCAGTAGACGTCATATCCGCTCTCATGAACATTTTTTCTCAGCTGAATGACAAATTTTCAATAGAATACTTTATGATTGAGAGCACATGAAGGGCAATGTCTGCCCATCCAATTTGAAGCTAGATAATGAGATTGAAGGACTTTAATTTATTACCTGATTGAAAGCAAGGAATCAAGAATTGGCACACAAAATCTGACTCTATTTACCCTTGAGGATACATGAATTCCCAATAAATAGTCCTAAAAAGCCTGTTGTTAGTCCATCACTAGTTAGACTATTAAAATAATCAGCAAAAACAGCAAATGGTTGGTCTCCATTGTTAGGATGGCCCCTACATCCCTCAAATTTCCGGGGTCCCTAACATTAGCAAATTTATCAGTACATAATAACAAGTCAATTCATTGTGTTAGTAAGAAAACTTGGCTCTAGGGATGAGATTGTTTTTGTGTGCAAAAGATGCACATTTTTGTGCATTAATTGGAACTCTGAGAACAATTCTAGAACAAAGCAAAGATCATGCATGCTCCATTTTGAATAACACAACTTCTGCAAAGGGATTTTTGTTTGTTTTTCCAGGAGAAGCTTTAGAAAGTCCCTCTGCCAGCAGGGTACTAATTAAAAACCTTTTTTCCAACAGATTGTAGTTGCAACATATGGTGTGTTTATTGGCTTAATTGTACTTTACAAATCCAGAAAATCCAAGGCTCCCAAGACTGATTAATCATTTAATTTTGTGTGTGTGTTTGGTTGCTGTTTATAGTTACTGCATTAAAAGTCTTAAAATTACTACTGGAATATTTTGGTGATATCATGCAGCCTCTTACAACGATTGTAATCATGAAATAAAGACATTTCTTTTAAACGATTTCTCTAGTCTGAGTATATCTGAGTACTATTTGTTTTTTGCATATAGGCCACTTGATATATTGATTGAGAACATCTAACATCCCAACTTACAATGGGGTGAAGTGGAGGCTCATTGTTAGACCAGAGAGCCTTGTTTTGAATTGCTTTGTGTATGATCACTTGTCAATGAGTAAAACCTAATCTATTGACTGTAGAGTGATTTTCACCGGACTGTGAAATAGTTACTAAGCTAATAGACACTAGTAGACTCTGCACCCATTTTCTTTTGTTGCAATACAACTATTAGGCACTACTAAACACTGACTATTAGTAATTGTTTCACAGTCCGATGAAAATCACTCTAACTCAGAGTAACAGAGTATGTGGCTTCTATCAAATCCTGAATTCTTCTTTGTATATGCACAAAAGGTTGTCAATCAAGAGACCTAAAGTACGTGCTACTAGACCGAAAAGGAGTATGGGTAGATGCAAAATTTAACTCACTTTTCGGGTTTGGTCTTGATTTCTATATAACATCAAGAAATGAAGTTCTCTGTTAAGAGAAGGGTTTAGCAAGCTAGATGTGGATGTCATGTTGATATTTATGTGGTTTTGTTTTAATAATTTCTACCCATAATCCCTTTTGGGTGAGTTGCATATGCTTGGGGTCTTTGGCCCAACAACGTTAATTGAAATAGTTGTACGTAACAGGACTCCATGCTGTCCAATTTGAAAATAATTGAACAAAGAAAATTCAGAGGACTGCCAAAATTGGACGAGGCCACAGGCCGAGTCCAATTTGGCAGTCGGAGGAACTTTTTGAATTAAATTATTTTCAAATTGAACAAACATGGAGTCCTGTTACTTATTCATATTTATTATATAGATGCCTCAAGACCCAATATGATGAACATTTATCTTTATTTTTGGTAGACTGTCCAGATTCAAGTATCCAATGTAAAAAAAGACAGGACAGTTGACAAAAATTAAAGAAAAATCCATCTGTTGACAACATTTTATTTATTTATTTTATTTTATTTAATCAAATTTCAAATTCATTACATTTTACAAAAATCCAATGAATCTGAGGGGGCCTATAACAGAATTCAAGATTCCATACCATAGGCCCCCTTAGATAAAAATATATACAATCTATTTAAAAATATATCGTATTCATTATATATTCATTGATTTAATTAAAGTCCCTATCACCCCTAGCCAGGAACTTCATAAATCATTTCTTTGTGAATGCAAAATCTGCCTTGTTAAATATTTCCTGATATATACATTTCCCTTCAGAAAAGTTAAGCATTCGAAATGAAAAATGCAAATGAGATGACGTCAACCAAGGAATTATTAAATATACAAAACATGACTATAAGCAATTATTACAATTTTACCTTTTGGAAAAGGTTTTCTGTGCTAAACCACACACTATGGACATATTTACTCCTTACCCTTATGCACCTGTTTGAAAATTTGAAACAAAATGAGGCATCAAATTCCTGGGTTGACGTCATCTCATTTGCATTTTCTAATTTTGAATGCTTAATTTCTCTAAAGGGAAATGTGTGTATCATTAAATATTTAACAAGGCAGATTTTCCATTCACAAAGAAATGATTTATGAAGTCCTTGGCTAAGGGTGATTAGGGACTTTAAGAATTCAAGCATCTTCAAGGAGAATCTAACATTTGGACAGGGGGCAGAGGTGTTTCAATGGAAAGGAGTGTGTTTTCTTTCCTTTTTTTTTTCTTCCATCAGAAAATTAATAACAAATAATAACTTTATTTCTGTGTCAAATAGTAGAGTGCTTACAATATATCCGTGAAAAACTTTGTAAGAAATTGCACTAATTTGCACTAATTAAACAATAGAAAACAAAGGATTTCGCGCTATTTTGTACAATTTAGTTCGCTAACTTTTTCACAGATATATTGTAAGCACTCTATAGCAGTTGCCCACTAAGTAAGGACACCTATCTAAAACTTAAAAGTAAAAAAATATCCCATTAAAACTCCATAAAATTCATTAAATTTACTCCAATTTACAGCTGTTGTAAATAACTCTAGTATGAAACAATAGTAAATAACTACACCAATATTCTAACAAATTTGTAAATATAACAAGGGTACAATAGGGTATGTGAGCATAACTTAATAATTGTAATAACTGATGACTAAATGTAATGCCCACCCTGTACCAACCTATTGCATTACATATACCTTGCACCATGTATTACCATGCTATTGCATTACATATACCTTGTACCATGTATTACCATGCTATTGCATTACATATACCTTGTACCATGTATTACCATGCTATTGCATTACATATACCTTGTACCATGCATTACCATGCTATTGCATTACATATACCTTGTACCATGTATTACCATGCTATTGCATTACATATACCTTGTACCATGTATTACCATGCTATTGCATTACATATACCTTGTACCATGTATTACCATGCTATTGCATTACATATACCTTGTACCATGTATTACCATGCTATTGCATTACATATACCTTGTACCATGTATTACCATGCTATTGCATTACATACACCTTGTACCATGTATTACCATGCTATTGCATTACATATACCTTGTACCATGTATTACCATGCTATTGCATTACATATACCTTGTACCATGTATTACCATGCTATTGCATTACATATACCTTGTACCATGTATTACCATGCTATTGCATTACATATACCTTGTACCATGTATTACCATGCTATTGCATTACATATACCTTGTACCATGTATTACCATGCTATTGCATTACATATACCTTGTACCATGTATTACCATGCTATTGCATTACATATATACCTTGTACCATGTATTACCATGCTATTGCATTACATATACCTTGTACCATGTATTACCATGCTATTGCATTACATATACCTTGTACCATGCATTACCATGCTATTGCATTACATATACCTTGCACCATGTATTACCATGCTATTGCATTACATATACCTTGCACCATGTATTACCATGCTATTGCATTACATATGCCTTGTACCATGTATTACCATGCTATTGCATTACATATACCTTGTACCATGCTATTGCATTACATATACCTTGTACCATGTATTACCATGCTATTGCATTACATATACCTTGTACCATGTATTACCATGCTATTGCATTACATATACCTTGTACCATGTATTACCATGCTATTGCATTACATATACCTTGTACCATGTATTACCATGCTATTGCATTACATATACCTTGTACCATGTATTACCATGCTATTGCATTACATATACCTTGTACCATGCTATTGCATTACATATACCTTGTACCATGTATTACCATGCTATTGCATTACATATACCTTGTACCATGTATTACCATGCTATTGCATTACATATGCCTTGTACCATGTATTACCATGCTATTGCATTACATACACCTTGTACCATGCATTACCATGCTATTGCATTACATATACCTTGTACCATGTATTACCATGCTATTGCATTACATATGCCTTGTACCATGTATTACCATGCTATTGCATTACATATACCTTGTACCATGTATTACCATGCTATTGCATTACATATACCTTGTACCATGTATTACCATGCTATTGCATTACATATGCCTTGTACCATGTATTACCATGCTATTGCATTACATATACCTTGTACCATGTATTACCATGCTATTGCATTACATATGCCTTGTACCATGTATTACCATGCTATTAAGAGTAAGAGTTAGCTCCCTGTGAAATAACCCTGGTGATATAAAGATACACTTATTTTAAAAAACATCACAGTTCAAAGCATCAAGCGTTAAAGCAAGCCCGAAATGAATGCTCATGGTTTTGTACGTGCCACTAATAATCGATAATGTATTCAAATCAGACTTGTTATCAAAAGAATTGAGTGCGGTATACTAACAAGGACTTGAAAATGCTCACATTTTGTAATTAGTTCAATAGAGTCTGATTTCAATACATTACAAACAAAGCCAGCATTCATTTCAGTCTTGGCTTGAAACTTGTTGCTTTGAACTGTGACAACGTTTTTTGAAATAAGTGTATATATTAAATAGACTTTTCTTCTTAGCAGTTACAAGCACAATGCAGGGAGAAAATTCTGATGACTTCTTTAATAGAAGCCATTTAAGCTCATACAGTATGCTGTGCTGGAGAGAAAACAGTCAGATTAGATGTTGAAAATATCTTAAAATGAAAAATATGCTTTGGGCTGCAAAGATCAAACATCAACTGCGACCTAGCTAGCATTGAAAACCTTTGTAAAATGGCTGTTGTTAATAATTTATTATGGTCAAAGACAACTATAACTTAAGTTACAATTAATTGCATTCTGTTAGTCAATGACATTTGACTGCATGCAAACTATCTTATCATTGTTTAAAGTGACTCCATTTGTTAAATCAGTCTCTGCTTTTTGCTTGTTTTGTAGATCATCTATCACCTTTGTCCAATTCGACAATTTCTCTGTAAATTTACCCAAGAGGTCATCTTTTAGTTTAATTTCCATTTTAAGCTGAGAGATTTCCTAAACAAACCAAGATCAGGTTACTAGTACTGAATCAATATTCGATGCATAATAATGAACCTAGTCATTTACCTGGAGTAATGTTTCATTAGGATGGTGTACTCGAACATAAGCTTGTTTCTTAATAAACTCTTCTTCAAGTTGTTTGGCACATTCAAGAAATCTTGATATAGCTGTTTCAACACCTGATTATTGGTAACATCAAAACATATTAAGCTTATGCACTTGTCATCGGCTTCCACGAGGGGGGGACCCCGGAGAAAGGTGGAGAAAATACGTAGAAATATGGTGACTTTGATTGATATTTTCCCCCCAATACTGGAGAAAATGTGGTGGATTAGTTTCTGGCCTTTCAAAATACAGAGAAATCTAGAATTCTCGCGTACTACTTTGTTCTATCATTTAAATCTTCCTGATGATTTCTGGAGAATGTGAGGAACGATCGATCGTCATTTGATCGATATAAGTTTTGGGTTTCCTGGGTAGTGTTGTATGGATTACCTGTGTAGGCCTCCTGATCGTTCAAGATGGCGGAAAGTCACGATGATGTTTGCTAATAAATTTATTTTGTGTTATTTTTCTGAGTAATTTGAATACCATTTTTATTGATACCTTGTTTTAGGGACTCAGGTAGTGGGAGAATTGTTGGGGGTTTTCAAGCAAGTGTTTCCCCACATGTGAGAGAAATAAACACTGTTTGTATCATGCTAAAATCAAAGTCCCCACATTTCCCCGGGGTCCCCCCCTCGTGAAAGCCGATGACAAGTGCATTAAGCTTATATCCGATCAAAACGTAGTAAAACAAATTCCTCCTTTTATCTCAAAAGTATCAGAAAAAAAACACTGATAACCTTGAATTTTTTAAACAAGAATTGAAATTAAGAAGAAGAAGAAGAAGACTTAAGCGTAATTTACACTAAGATACTCCAAGGTGGTCACAGAGAATTACCTGGTTTGTTGTTTATATTTTGTGCTCTGTTTTTGTCAGTAGCGTCTACTCCAAGAAGCGAAATACAAGCCTGAAAATACAAATGTATTATGAACAACTATTGAAAAGGAAATACAATGTACACTGGCTTCAAGGAACAAACCTGAAGGGTACGTTCTAAACAACTGACCGAGTCGTCCGCCATTTTATTTTATGAAACATTTGATTAGGAAACACCCTCCCCCTCCCACTGGGTAGTTTCCACCGTACCCCTGACGAATACAAACCACGTGAAAAATCACGTGAAGAGCGGCTGATCGTGACATGCAAAATGTTTTTCCGCTGTTGTCACTGTTGTGGTGTTTTGCAGCTGCATGCTGGGTTCTGGTCTTTCATTTAATATCCCCTCGCAGCCATGAAAAGTAAGTGATTACTTTCCCGGTTACTTTAGATCTGCTCTTTCTGGGTTTACTACCTTTCAACTACAAGTATCAGTTCTCTGATCGAGTTTTTTCTTCAACCTAACCTACCTCTATAAAACTCAAGTTTAATTCAACCTATCATCCCCAGTATTCTAGCAGTACACTAGTGAAGATATAACTTTGCAAAGTTGGAGAAATTTTACAGATGTCTATAATTGTCACGCATAGCAACCTTACTAAGAATCCGGTTATCACGCGAACCGGAACATATTCATGTCATCATTTGTGTAGAGTTTCAAGGCAAGTAGTCACGATCGAGATGTGGTCCGGGAGGTGCTTTAACTTCTCGAACTCCGTTGTTTTCCACACCCCGTGTTAGTAGCATTGGGTACGCGATAATCATCTATACATGGCGACGGTCTATTTTTATTTCGTCAACTCGACCAAGAAAAAGAAAATCGTATGATGTGGTATGACATGTTTAGGTGTGACGTCATTGTCCTAGCCTGGCATATAAAGGATGAGCCTTGACCTGCACTGCCTATTATATTTCTGAATGAAATCTATATCAAAAATCTCATTGTTTCCTCACTAAACTTACGTCAGACTGTGAGTGGTTCCTACTTTTACCTCAGAAATTCAGTACAGAAACCTCATCTCCCCTCCCCTCCTGAATAGGGCCAAGCATATCTCCCCAGATAATCATTAATGAAACGTAATGCTCCCAGGGTACAAGGGGAACACTCACTTAAGTTGATGCACACTTAAATAAAAAAGAAAGGACTAAAAAATCCCTAGAGGATACAGTAAAGATTCTCTTCAAATTAAGAACGATAGGTTCCCAAGCACTCTTCGAGAAGCTTTAGAAAAAATATGCCCACTCTGCCAGCACAGGCCAGCAGAGTAAATTTTGTTTGCAAAAGAGTAAAGGTGTTTGAATGGCAAAAATAGCTGATTGACTTGTCTAGTATTCTTTTAGCAACATTATAGGGTTAGAAATTTGTGCTTCTCTTATAACGTTTAATGAAGGTGTTCAGTTGCCATTGAGCACTGTTTGGCGGTATATACTTCATGGCTGCAGCCATATAACTGACATATTGTTTGATACACTAAGGTATCCCTTGCTATCCTTATGTATCACTTAACTTATTTAATCCCTCACTCAAAGCTGTCACATGCTGTCCATTGCTATCCTTGTGTCTAATATTGGGCTGCAGCCATGAAGTACATACCTGTTTGAGATGCAAGTCAAAGTTCTTCAAAGCATTATAGTATAAGAATTTGATAATTTTACTGACAACAGTGATAGAGAATTAACTCTAACATTTCAGTAGAAATACACACATATACATGATACATACATGATTCAGACTCTCTCAACAGGGCTTTTCAGCTCAATTTACAAATCCTAACTAAATCATAGAAAAGAAATATATTAAATGGATTAGGAATCCCAACTGGCATCGAAGGAGGCAAACCAGTTGGCTATATTACAAGCATGGCCAAGAAACTGAATTTGAACTAATCGAAATCAGAACAAATTCAGTCTCAGCTAGTTGCCACTAGAGCGGGAATCGAACCTCAGGGACCGCCAGATTGCAAGACCAACACTCTGACCACTTGGCCATGCTGCCCTTACCACCCAATCCCTGCATTTCTTTTAACCCCACTTTTTCATTTCAGACTTGTAATTCAATGACATTAGGACTACAATGGGACAAAAAAGAAAAATTCACTGCAAGCAGCTTTTTACGGTTGAACCTGTAATATTTTTCTATGCATATGGCTTGTTTATGCATTTGCCTGTCATACAGCAGTATATTTACTATCGTATTGCAAAGTCAAAGGGATTTCCTTACAGCACAAAGAAATCTAGTAGCTGTGGCAATGTAACTGTGCTCAATGATACAATGAGAGATATTGAAGAACAGGTGAATGTACAACATACACTGTGGAGAACCCCCTTGCTTGCCTGACCGACCATCTGACCAACTAACAGTGCACTCATTTTATCCCTCTCATCAGTGCTCTGTTTTAAGGGTATTTAAAGCTAATAAAAGCTACACAGACTGGAAAGAAGTCAAAACAAGGATGTGAGGTCAGGAATGGGGACTGACTATAGCCTTGTGTTCATATGGAAACACAAAAGCGTTTTCACATGAATGAGAGGCTAGTCAGTATAAAACAATAGTTATTCAAATTTGCCGCCATATTTGAATTTGGTGTATCAGCTATCCCTGTATGCAGTATTTGTACTAGTTAATTATAGTGTCCATTTTTTCCACAAAGTGCAAGATAGCAGCTGGTGAACAGTTTTGCACTTTAATGTGGAGAAATCGTGTGCCTCAGTTCCCCAGTGCAAAATGCACTATTGTTCACTAGTCAAGCACCGTTTGTACAATCAAACAATGTGACTATTTTTGTTTCGAATGTTGAATGGATATTGTCTGATGGATGTACTTTATTTGACCTTCAGGTTCAGTCACTATCATCATATGTGCATTTGGGAGTTGTGATGTTCTCATCTATACCATCACTTTTTACCTCTCTGTTACTTGGTAGCTGGACAGATTCAAGGGGAAGAAAGCCATCGTTGTTCTTTCCAACTCTAGGCAGCACCCTTGAAGCTGGGATAACCATATTAGTGATGTATCTTGATTGGCCAGTGTATGTGCTGTTTATTGGTGGAGCTATAAATGGCATTTGTGGCTATTTCACTACAATCGTGATGGGTGTCATGGCATACATTGCAGATACTACTGACGAATCAGAAAGACCCATTCGCCTCGGTATATGTCATTTAATAGCTGAAAAGATGCAATTTTACTAATAATGATCGCATTGTAGCGATATACTTATTTCACTAACGGTTGTCGGACGAGACCTAACGTACCTGCGACTTAAGACCGAAAAGCAGTGTGGGTACATCCAAAGCTTAATTCACTTTTCGGTGAAAAACTTAATTCTTGATTTTTAACAAAAAATCAAGTTCTGTATTGTATAAGGTTGCTAGCATGCCATAGGTGAGGATGTCGTGGTGCAGATATTCGTGTTTTTTTTGGATAATTTCTACGCATACTCCCTTGAGTGAGTCACGTATGCTTGGGGTCTTTGGATTGACAACGTTTATTGAAATAGATGTATACGATAAGGAGGTGGAGATCGGGCGGGGCGATTTGTAGGATTGTGAAGACTGTGATCTATAGTTCTTAACCGTGTACATGTAGCATTATGTTTTACATAATCTCATAGGCTAGTAACATGGTATATGGGATCAGGGATCAAGCTCCAAATTATGGCCAGGATCAGGGATCAGAGGCCAGGGCTCAGGGATCAAATGGGTGGGATCGAGGATCAGGAGCATTGGGTCAGGATCAGGGATCAGCTCAGTTTTTTGCACCAAGGATCAGGGATCAAAAATTTCTAAAAATATGGGCTCAGGAATCAAAATTTCCGTAAAAACCCGGGATCAGTGAGACGAAAATATACCATGTTACGAGTCTGTAATCTCCATTACACACAGACGCTTTTGTCCTTTTTTTTTCCCCTGGATAAACTCGAATTGTTGTCTTTATTTGCAACTATTGTCTAAGTAAATTCTAACGGTTTTTCTTTCAGCTGTTCTTGAATTGTTAACATTTCTAGGAGGAATGGTTAGTCAACTAACAAGTGGTGTGTGGATTGAAAAGCATGGCTTTATAGCACCATACTGGTTTATCCTGGCATGTCTACTATTTTCAGTTCTTTATACAGCTTTCTGTGTGCCAGAATCAAGACCTCCTTCCACAGTTGAAGAGAAGGTGAAATTTGGCAGCTGTCACAGTTTAAAGAGAATTTACAACGTGTATGCTTCGCCAAGAGAAGGTGGAAAGCGCAATTTGATTTTGTTGACGTTAAGTAGTGCAATAATGCAAATAACGTTGCAAGGTGTTACGGGTGTAATAACACTTTTTCTTCTCCATTCGCCACTGTGTTTTTCACCTGAATTTGTTGGCTATTTTACTGCATGGAGGAGCCTGTCTATTGGCCTTGGTGCTATAATTGGGATTAAGCTTTTTGGGAAGTGTATTTCAGAGCTTACTATAAGTAGACTTGGCATTATCACAAGAATTGGCTCTATGATTTTGTTAGGATTTGCCACTACAAAGTTACTAGTGTTCATGGGTAAGTGGATGAAGCAGTTACGGAGCCAGGGGGAGGCTCGGGGCTTGAGGTAAAACTTTTGTTATAGGAGAGGTTAAGATTCACGTAAACGGGAAACGGTGGACGCAAAGAGGATCGCAAGACCTGCTTTCTTCTCGTCTGGCGTTGCCGCTCTGTTTATGCGAGGGAGAGTCATTTCGTGTTTGCTGTAAAAGTAAAACATCACTTTCTCATTTAAGTGCCAAGCTCGAAAAAGTATGTCACGTGATCATTTCTTCTGTCTACCATTTCCCGTTTACGTGAATCTTAACCGCTCTATATACTCTATGTACGCGTTTGGACCCCCTCCCCTTCTCAAATATTCCTATATCTGCCACCCTGAAGCTGTTGTCTGTAGATGTAAACATGTCATAAAACAATTCATCCGGTAAAAAAACATCGGTTTTGAAGGCAATTTTTTTTCTGGAATCTGAGGGTTTTTGAAATGTGAAAGCCGCATAAACTGTAGTCTCAAGAAACTTGTATGGCAAATAATGTTGTCTAATTGTATTAACTATACGTATATACCTATTTCAAAAAAGCTTGTCACCGCTAAGAGCGATAGGCGATAGGTAATAGGTCATTCCAAGACCGCAAAGCACTATTGATTTCTAATTGATTTACATATGAATAGCCAAATATTTGATGGAGAGTGTAAAGAAAGATTTAGGATGGCTTAATTAAGAAATCAATAGTGCTTTGCGGTCTTGGAATGACCTATTACCTATCGCCTATCGCTCTTAGCGGTGACAACCTTTTTTGAAATAGGTGTATACGGCCTATTTCAAAAAACGTTAAAGACTTCGCGACTCGCCCGAAGGGGAGTGTGGGTAGAAATGATTAAACATAGAAAAGACACATGAATATCAACACGATAGTTCACGACTATCTTGCTTTTACCTCATACAACAAAGAACTTGAATTGTTGATGTTTTAAAAAAGTCAAGTCCAAAACCAAAAATAGATTGAGGTTCTGAAACTACTCATACTCCTTTTCGGTCTTGTCGCATGGGCTTTTGGCCTTTCATCCGACAACCTTTTTTGAAGTATGTGTATCTCTTTTATTCACAGTTCCTTTGGCAGGTCTGTTCAATGGATGTGTTGTACCAGTCTTTCGAGGCATGATGTCTAGAATTGTCAGCAGTGATGAACAAGGTAAAAATATGTATATGGATTGATCCGCGGTAATGGAACTAATCCCGTTGAAGCCCCGAATTTTTTTCGGGCTTTTCTAAAGCAATTGCCTAAATTGCTTACATATCCGTGATGATCTTTGAACAAGGTAATGCTTATGCAGTTGTTGTTATTATACATTGACAGATGTCTCTCGTGTTCAAAGTCAAAGAGGGGGGAGGGTAAAATCTATTAGAAATGAATACGTTGACCGCATTAAAGTTCTGTCACAAAAACGACAAGAAAAGTTTGGATGAAGTCCATGGTAACCAGTAGGTAAAGTCGACGTGAACAAGGACGCTGTGATGGAAAATCACCTTCAGGCTACCAATGTGAAGGTGTTTTATTAGTGGTGTATAATGTCAGTTTACCATATAAAGGTATTTTGTTTACAGGTGCATTGTTCTCTGCTATCGCCTCTTTGGAAACATTTGCAAACTTTGTTGGTGCCTTCATTTTCAACACTCTTTATCCCGTATCGTTGAAGTTTGACTTTCAAGGATTTGTTTTTATGCTTGGAGCAGCAATAACATTAATACCTTTCTTCTTTGTCATGTGGTAAGATGAAATACGTTCTGAAATATATATTGTATAAAATCTAAAAGCTTTCCCTAAAACTTTATTTTAATGTAATTAACTTTTAGCTGTCTGAAGAATCCGGCATCGCTTCTGTCGAAGAGGGAGCGTGTGCTTGTCGTGGGGAACTACGAGACGATGCCTGATGACAATTTGAATGAGCCAGTCAAAGGGAGTTTTAGCGACAGTAACGAGTCATCATGTATTATTAATCGTTCATCAAGTGGCTATGCCGCTAACAAATATGATAATGAGAAACCTGTGGCTTAGGTTACTTACTCTTTATAATTAGGTCAGGTCTAAGAGTAAGTTTATACGAACTACAAAACTTACTGGTCCTTCAGTTAATCGCGTGGTGCCAGATGTTTTTTAGGACCGTTATTGGAAGCATATTTTGAGCCCTGTGGAAACGATTTCCGTTGATTGGTTCATGGTAAAAGAGACAAAACGGGCCAAACATTGTTTAATCACGTGATAACAGAACAAAAGAAAAGAAAATGTGGGACGCTGTTGTTTTTGGAAATGTATATACGTACGAATCGAAAATGTATTTGCCAAACAGTGTTCAGTGGAAATTCTTCATCAATTTCATGTTGGAAACATTTTCACAGGCCTTCACTGATATTTTTATTATTTTTTATTTTTGTAGTCAAGTCAGTGTTTTCGATTAGTAAAACTGATCGTAATGAGGTCCAGTGTGGTCAGCGGTCCCTTTTTGAGCCACATAGAAAACAGTTTTTAAGCATTTTTGTTTCGACGATTAAAGGAGCTCTATACTTGCATGATGCTCCGCCTGGCTGCCATTAGCGACTACCGACTCAATTATACATTATTGAGTTATCATTATTAGCCTGTGAAAAACGGAAAACTAATAGTAATAGACTCCAATGCAAACTCATTATTTTCTTTTGTTCTTTATGAGCTAGTACTAACTGAATCTGTTATTTTCTTTATCAACAGAAACTCATAAGGAAGTTGAAAACCCCTTATGAGTTTCTGTTATCAATCAATGTTATTGTCTATATCAATGTGAGTCTGTGTAACAAGTAGTTGTAAAAACTAAGCCTTATTCAATAGTACAACAAAATACAATTTTTTTTAATCTAACACTAGTACTTTATTTGAAATTATTCCCATGATGATCGAGTAATCTGATTGGGATGCAAGAAGTATGAAGGTAAAGGTAATTTATTTTACTTCGAGTCCGCGGGGAGTGGTTGCCCATGCAGTCTCCCGAGCCAAAGGCTCATGTATCAAGCGTTCGAAGGTGCGCCCTCTACCCCCTCTATCCATCAGTGCTCCGTTTGAAGGGTATTTAAAGCTAATTAAAGCTACACGGAAAGGAAAGAAGTTGAAATAAGGATGTGAGGTCACTGGGGATCGAACTAGAGACCTCGCACCGAAGGCCGCGCACTAACCATAGAGTATAAACTAACATGAACTAGCGGCTCGACACACGGCCAGTTTCAGGCTGTTTCAGGCGGCAGTTCGTACTCAAAATGTTTTCGTTTGCTCTTTATTTTAACGTTTACTCGCGTGCTGATAAAGTACAAATACTAAAAGCTTGGATGATTTTGATGTTGGACTTGCAGCGACAATTTTGTTGCTTGATGGCAGCGTTAATTACCAGGAGAGCGACATAAAAAATTCCACCCAGAAAGGATTTCACTCTAGATGCGATGGTAATTTTTCCAAGCAGAGTAGTACAATACAAAGTGTGGCAAGGATCGAATAAGAAATTAACTATCGGCAATTTCCCCTAACATCCGACACATCCAATCTTAGCGAAGTGCGAGCACGAAGTTGTCGTGTCCGTCATCTCGGACCATCTTGAAGGCTCCACGATTTAAACTCATGGAGGAGTCTCGAGTAGAATTTCAACACTCCACGATAATAATTAGATACAGACCTTGTTTACAGAAGACGCCTTTTAGATCGTTCAATTCAAAAGCAAGTTTCGCTGTACAATGGGCTAAAGAATTCGAACAAATGTCATCGATCTATCGATGCATATTTGAATAACACAGGAGTCCCGAAATGATATTTCCTTTAATCTCGTACCCAGAGCCCACATTACTTTCAGCCTGCGGTCAATCACGTCGAGCATGCGCAGTAGCATAGTTAACACATTTGCGAGTGAGTGAGTGACTCATTTGCATATTTTTTTTTGCAATCCACGTGTGAAAAACTATATCGAGCCACCTTAACGACTACAGACTACGTAATACGGACGAGAGGCACTTTAGGACTGGAACGAGACGCATATCATTCTCTCATCTACCGTCGCGAGCTCACTACGGTGAGAACACAAGCTTAAGAGGCCCAAGCTCTCTATGAGACGATTTTATATTAAACCAAAGCAAAAAGGACTTTTGCAGATTTTAGAGTCTTTATATGGTTGTTTATAATTATATAATTATAAACAACCAAGAAATTGAAAAAATTAAAGATTTTGTTAATAGCTATCGATTTTGTTAATAGCTATCGATTTTCGAGGCAAAAACAATTAGACTTACAATTTTTGTAGTCATTCTACTGGCTCAAGAATGTGTTTTATACAGTCTTCTCTTTTCAAAAAACTTCAAAAAGTTTGACTTTGCTTTGCGTGACAGATGACGCAATCAGATCTATGTGTCTGTCCTCTTATTGATCATAGCTGACAGCCAATCAGAAAGCAAGAAAATTACAAGTTGTGGCAGAGATGATTTGAGGTAGTAACTCGATTTTCTTATAATTCCTATAGATTTGGATACTCAGTGGAGACCTGAGAAATGTGTGGTTTCCACGTCAAATGTTCATCGAAAATTGAATAGATTCGACTTCCATCCATTATAAATACAAAAATTTGTCAAAAAACTGCTTTTGTCTTGTTCAGTCACTTCGTATTTCGTCATCAAATTAGCGCGCACTCGGCACGCGCTCAAGAACCATTTCCAATTAACAAATTGAAGATGGTTTTTAGTTGTCTGTCCTCTTATTGACACTCTTGACGTCATAAAATGTTCAAAACTCAAGTGGAATCACGAGCGTAGCGAGTGGTTTCACTGCAAAGTTTTGAACATTTTATGGCGTCAAGAGTGTGTCAATAAGAGGACAGACAACTCAAAACCATCTTCAATTCGTTTTTTACAACAATTATTTGAGATAAAAGTTAAAAAATCCTTTTCAAACGGGGCAACAAAACTAGCGCGCGCGCTGAAACGCGTCAGCAGTGTGTCTGTCCTCTTATTGACACACTCTAATCAACCAATCAGATCGGGTGTAGATAAAAGACGGACGCGGACTGCGGACGCGGACTGGCGGACGCGGACTGGCGGACGCGGACTGGCGGACGCAGACTGGCGGATATTTTTTAACGAGGGGAAAATATAACTTATCTAATTCATTTATTTATATTCATTTATTTATTCATTTATTCGTTCTTTCCTTTGTTCATTCGTTCATTCATTCCTTTAGACAAAGATGAATATTTTGTTTGATTACATGTAAGTTTAATCCTTTTTACTTAGCTGTTAAAAAATCAAAACAGATACATCTGAAAATGTGAAAATGCTAGTCGTGTTCGTTACACTATTTATTGCAAATCCATTTAGCAAATGATTAATTCACAGTTCAATGTCAGATGTTTCACTGGTGCCTCAAGGAACCTCAAGCATTTGAGCGATAATTTGTCTGTCAACAATGCGTTCCGCTAACAGACCACCATCAATAGTTTATTATCAAAAGTGCTAAGTGAGTTTGGGTTTTGGTCGAGACTGTCGACAGTAGCAGGTCGAGAGTCCAGAAAACTATATAGAATCAGTGTATACTTATTATAAGCCGACCAGGTTTTAGCAAAATTCGAAACGCCAAAAACTTATCACTCACTTACATACGATACATACGTTTCTCATTTGTCATCACTTACAGCCAAAATTGACACAGTCTGGTATTTTCTGTGAACCAGTAATAAATTGGATTGTTATATACCAACTGTCAAAGTCAATTTTTTTCGTGCTCTGATTGGGCGAGAGCGCATCACGTGAACGTCAACAAATTTTGCTGTTTCCTTAGCGACTACTCTCAGCGGGCAACAGTGAGTTTTATTGACCGGTAATAACAAAACCGGAAGTTGATTGAGGTCCTTGGTTGAAAAAAGCGGGAAAACCAGCGCGCTCGCGCGTCCGCTACAAACTTCATTTTAACAACAACGACAAAACAGACAACACAAAAATGGAGGAAAGTGCAAGATTTGCAAGCAGAACGGACGAAGATATCGAAAAGTTACTGAATGACAAAGAGTCTTAATCCACAAAGAATGCAACAAAACAATTAAGCTGTGAAGATTCTAAGAGACTTTTGCTTAGAAAAAGGAATTTCTGCCGACTTTGAAGGTCTCAAAAAACTCGAACTAAACCAATTGTTACAACAGTTCTATGTAAATGCAAGAAAGCAAGATGGGTCTTTTTACACAAAGAACACTCTTATCTCAATTAGGTATGGATTATCACGACATCTTGCGAAAGAAACGAAATTCAACATCATCGAGGACCCTCAGTTTTGACCCTCAGAAAACAAGAAAAGAGAAATATCAGATGCGCACAGGTTAATAAGTCATAACTATGCGTTTTGATTGTTCTTTGACAGTTGGTATATAACAAAACACTTATTGACTGGGACCTCGGGAAAGCAGTATGTTTTGTGGTCCCTCGACCGCCAATGTTTCCCTCGGCTCCGCCTCTGGAAACATTGGCGGTCTCGGGACCACAAAACATACTGTTTCCCTCGGTCCCAGTCAATAAGTGTTAACTGATAGAAGAAAGGATAATTAACAAATGAGCAACCATTACAAAATGACTATTACTAAATGCGGTGATTGGCAGAAAAAAATTACCAGAATATGAAACACGCTCAGCTTCTTTCGAATTCTTTGTATTGTGTGTTTTTTATTTCATAAAAGAAATACAAATAAATTGTTTTCCTATGTTTTTTTTACTTTGATGAAAGCACCTATGAGGACACGAAGGAGCTCGCGAGAGTAGTGGAAACACAAACTGTACCAAATAAGCAAACAAATCAAATTCTATTTTTATAACCTTTTATATCTAATATACCCGCGATTCGTTCTAGCTCTTATCTCAGCTTCCTTTGGTTTTGTGTAGTTTTGGTTTGTTTTTCAGGTTGTCCCCCTGAATTTAAAGGAACATCGTATTCATGAAGAATATTAGGAAATGATATGTCGTTTTGTGTGGAAGAAGGCCTAAAACATTTTGAGTATTGTACTCAAGTATGTTAAGGCCTGGGTTAAAGGCCAATTACAGCTAAAAACGATATATTTTTCTTCTGGCATCGTTTTTTGCTCAGTCCTCTCCAAAATGTGCATGGATGCATAACTTCATGACCTTAACATTTTAGGATGGAAGTTTGGGGATTTTGGTGGTCACGTAACCTTGAACCTCACTTCGATACACCTTCAAAATTTGAACTAAAATGGGGTGATGGCTATCATCTGTACTTGAAATGTCGTGGCATTTTTTCAGTTCTCCCTCTAAGAGGCTCACCATTGCTCATTTATGAGATATAGTATGCAACATAGGTCACGTGACCTGCTTGTTCAATCAAACATTAGCAAATATCGCCTTAATGAGCAACGAAAATTCAGGTACGAAGGTAGATTCGTATACATCTCTTAGAGAGAAGTGAAAATATACCGTTAAGTTCTACCTTTTTCGACTCTCGACTTTTTTTTCGACTCTCGACTTTTTACTCTCGACTCTCGACTTTTTACTCTCGACTCTCGACCCTCGACCAAAAGTTAAACTCCTAATTAAACCATCTTTCTTTTAGGTAGTCTAATTTGGACGCGATTTCTGGTGTTTTAGCGACAATTTTAATTTACAAGTGAAAACACTCTGCATTTTTAACTCGCTTTACTTTTTCTAGGCTGTTTTCACTGTATTTCCGGAGTTTCTGAGTTAAACTAGTCTAAATTGTCCTAGTGAAAATACCAGACTGTGTCAATTTTGGCTGTAAGTGATGACAAATGAGAAACGTATGTATCGTATGTAAGTGAGTGATAAGTTTTTGGCGTTTCGAATTTTGCTAAAACCTGGTCGGCTTATAATAAGTATACACTGATTCTATATAGTTTTCTGGACTCTCGACCTGCTACTGTCGACAGTCTCGACCAAAACCCAAACTCACTTAGCACTTTTGATAATAAACTATTGATGGTGGTCTGTTAGCGGAACGCATTGTTGACAGACAAATTATCGCTCAAATGCTTGAGGTTCCTTGAGGCACCAGTGAAACATCTGACATTGAACTGTGAATTAATCATTTGCTAAATGGATTTGCAATAAATAGTGTAACGAACACGACTAGCATTTTCATATTTTCAGATGTATCTGTTTTGATTTTTTAACAGCTAAGTAAAAAGGATTAAACTTACATGTAATCAAACAAAATATTCATCTTTGTCTAAAGGAATGAATGAACGAATGAACAAAGGAAAGAACGAATAAATGAATAAATAAATGAATATAAATAAATGAATTAGATAAGTTATATTTTCCCCTCGTTAAAAAATATCCGCCAGTCTGCGTCCGCCAGTCCGCGTCCGCCAGTCCGCGTCCGCCAGTCCGCGTCCGCAGTCCGCGTCCGTCTTTTATCTACACCCGATCTGATTGGTTGATTAGAGTGCGTCAATAAGAGGACAGACACACTGCTGACGCGTTTCAGCGCGCGCGCTAGTTTTGTTGCCCCGTCCGCAGTCCGCGTCCGCAGTCCGCATATCAGATCGCGAGATTAGTATCAAGTGTTGTAAAACACTTTTTTGACAAATGTTTCGTAATTATAATGGATGGAAGTCGAATCTATTCAATATTCGACCTAAAGGCTTTTTAGAGAGCAAAAAGCATCAATCTCATCCTCATTATTTTGCACAAAATGGTTCTGTTTGCTTGTCTGGAGCTTCAATTGAGGCAAGCTGACGCATGCGTAGTTTGAGCAAATTTACGAGACCCCTCTGACGCGTACACGATAAATTTAAGCAAATATCTCGAAAACTACTACTCGGTGATTTTTTTTTTTTTTTTTTTTTTTTTTTTTTTGCTATTCTATTCTATTCTAACTAAGTTTAAGAGTGCATGTGTTGATGAAATATAAAAAAATTGTGTAATGATGAAGTGTTTTTATATCTAAAATACATTTTTTGCAATATTTCATGAATTCTGCATTACATAATTTTTTAATTTTTTCTCATATGAAACTAGCGAACTCATCACATGCAGTTTTAAAAAACCTTTCACCGAACTGTCATGGAATGTGTATTAATTAACTTAGTTTAATTAACAGTAAGGCCCGGTAATATATACGAGCAACAAAATCGTGCAACTTGTCACGCAGCATTGTTGCGTTGCAAGCTGCAGAGCAAATGTTGCTTGTATTACCACCCCGCGCACTACAAATTTTATTTGCTGCACGAAGTAAAAGTACTATCTACTTTTTGCAACAAAGAAAATTTATGCGCGCAGGGTGGTAGTACGAGCAATATTTGCTCTGCACTGCTTGCAACGCAACAATGTTGCGCGACAAGTTGCACGATTTTGTTGCTCGTATTACCGGGCCTTTAGTGCGTTTAACAAATATTTTTTTAATTCCTTTGTTTCCCGTTGGAAATACTTTAATTTCTACGCATTGTTGTAAAAGTATATATACAGCGCTGAGTAGCGTGCAGCAGTGAAGAGCAGAAATTAAGAAGTTGTTTAGTGAAGAAGTCTTCGAAGTTGCTTGGTCACGTCAGTGGAAAGTTGGTAAGGGAGCATCGAACAACTCAGGGCAGAGTCGACCCTTCACCGTTAAAAGTTCATTCAGGTTCATTCAGAAACAGAGCCAAAGAGGGCTTCGTGGATGTGTCTCAGTACCGAGCTAGTTGGTGTGGTTTCTGGGCTGTGATTTGTAGTTTGTGGACGCTGCTAAGGAACTCAGCTGGGTAAAAATATTGAAACACGTGTAAGAACATTTTTTGTAAAGACAAGGACATTTTTGCTATTTATTTATATATTTTGCTATATATCTATATATTTTATTTATTAAGAAACATATTAGTCAGTAGAAAAAAATCAATGTATTTCAAGACAAAGTTTTAATATATATTTCCTAACAAAGTATAGAATATTTATTTAGTATATTTTCCTAGAATAATTAGTCTCGTTAAGATCGTTATCAAAGTCGCATATAGTATCAGTATTATAGTAATATTAAGTCTAAATCTCAATCTAGAACTTCATTTAATAAAGCATTGCATGAGGGTCTCAATGGGGTTAACCGTTAGCCGTAAAAGGGCCAAAAATTCAACCGTGAGCGGTAATAATAGGAAAAAACTAACCGTTAGCCGTAATGAAAAGTTAGTCGTAATAGCTTTTTCCAGCGTTCTCAACAATAAAAATTAATGTTTAAGCATCAAGAACAATGGAAATTAGTTATCAACCCACTTTAACCGTAATCGTAAAAAGCCAAAATATTAACCGTCAACGTAACCAAGGGCACTAGAACCATGAAATTGAGCTTATTATTAAGCTGAGATCATTGATAATAAACAAAGTTTTCCTTGACTCAAATGTCGCTTGTTATGTAGTAATTGTAGTAATATTTTGCTGCTTATAAGCCTTCAATTGCCTTCTTTACCGCTCAACGATCCAAGGAACAGTTGTATACTACGATTGTTTACCGCTGTACCGCCTGTACCAGCCAACGCCGTCGCGACAGTTGTTATTGATTAACTGATAAATTGAACTAAGTCGCCTCTTTACACCAAAGATCAACGTACAAGAAACTGTACAAAACTCTAGTAGGTATTTTAATGTAATATCCCGTTTAATATGCCAGTACTATTAGAACCACAAACAGCCAGTAATCTATTACTGTCAACTACGATACCGAGGTACCCCAAATTTGCTCCTCCAAGGTTGGGATCAGTGAGACCGCCAGACTTGATGGTCTCCAGAGAAAGAGTACTATTGGTGGTGGTTTTGAAGATGTTCTCCTCTCCCTAGTATGTCAAATAGTCGTAGTAATAGCTGTCAGTTTTATTTATGGACTCGTTACAGCAGGACAACTAATAACCCGTTTCAAAACAGAGCACGACCTGTCATCGCGACGGGATCGTTTTTCAAATCGCGACGGGATCGTTTTTCAAATCCCGACGTTTTGCCAAGCCAACTTCGGCGTACGATTACTCAACCGGCGTAGGTTAATCCGTCATCGTTGAGTGAACAAATTGCCCTAGGTACTGCCAACTTAATCCAATTATCCAGGCAGACGAATGGTCAAAGAAGCCGCTAGTTGTTTCCTACCCCTAACCCTTTTGGTGTAAAGAGGCGACTTAGTTCAATTTATCAGTTAATCAATAACAACTGTCGCGACGGCGTTGGCTGGTACAGGCGGTACAGCGGTAAACAATA